>PVKV010027502.1:0-26344 GCA_004027835.1 Alouatta palliata | reverse complement strand
AGCAATTCTCCTGCCTCAGTCTCCCGAGTAGCTGGGACTACAGGCACGTGCCACCATGCCCGGCTAATATTTGTATTTTTAGTAGAGACAGGGTTTCACCATGTTGACCAGGATGGTCTCGATCTCTTGACCTCGTGATCCACCCGCCTCGGCCTCCCAAAGTGCTGGGATTACAGGCGTGAGCCACCGCGCCCGGCCCAATCTTCCGTGAGTCTGGGCAGCTCTCCAGGGAAGCCGCCACCACGTGATGACAGAGGTTCCAGGCCATTTCCACCATGGCGTCTTCATATCAACACGTGCTTCCATGGTGGCCAGGAAATGACATGGAGAATTGTGCCTCAGCTCTTCAGTGATTCCACCAGAACGACACATATCACTTCTGCTCACATTTCGTTGGTCCACACAAAACACAAAGGCCGTGCCTAACCTCAGTGGGGTGGAGAAGACAATCTTGCTGCGTGCCCAGAAGGCAAGTAGAATGAAAAATGCCATCCAGCGCTTGTAATGCCTATCACCCTTGGGAAGGACAGAAGGAGCTGGTTTTCACAGGAAGGAGAAGCTGAGAAGAGACTGAGGAGAGCTTCCACAGGGACCTACTCAGGAGGCTGAGGCAGGAGGATGGCCTGACCCAGGAGTTGGAGGCTGCGGTGAGCTGTGATTGCACCACTCTGCTCTTCTGTAATGTTCCTCCCAGCGCTAAAGCCTGGAGATTCTAAGATTTCACAGAAGTCTTGTGACCTCCAGGAGCGGGGTGGAATACTGGTGGTACAGAGGAAGGGGACAGGGGCCCAGACAGAAGTGGGTCCTTCTCTAACCACAATTTATGTACACCTTGGAAAAGGGTTTGATTGGCCAATGGGGCTGGAAGCGGGGGACAGGGGTGCTATTCTGGGCTCAGGTCAACATCTTCCAGGAGATCTTGATTCATGCTAGAAACGTCTGGATGATAGAAAAGGGAGGTGTGGCTGGAAGATGTAAGGGCGGGGCTGGGTTTAGAAAGCCTGAGCCCAAAGACTGAATTCTGCTGAGGCCTGAGGCTGGTGGCAATAGGCTTGGCAGGGCCACAGATTGCAGTGGGTGCCGGGGCCCGGGCAGATGAATGCCAGGCAGACATAGATCCTTTCTAGAGCATTTGGCCAGCAAGGCAAACACCACAGTCCTCTGCTTAGTCCGCAGAGGAGGAAGGGTTGTGGGAGCAGGGGTCATCACCCTGGCCCCTCATCCCTTTAGACACCTCCAGATTGCTTCAGGGTTTGGCTCCGTAGGGGTATAACTGATGCCACAAATCACGGGCTGGCAGGTCAGGCTAGATGGCCTCTGACATGCCTTACAATGTGTATGGGAATCGAGGAGCCAGGAGCGGGGTCCAGTGGGAGGGGGAGTGTCCCCCATGCCCGGCTCACTCCTGAGGGGTCACAGGGAGGGCAGGGAGGAGTCTTGTGCTGGGGATGGATGGGGGTGGGGGAAGCAGGGAAAGAAGAGGGGATAGAGGAGGAAGAGAGACAAGGAAACAGTGGGGGAAGGCCAGGTGCCATGGTTCATGCGTCATCCCAGGGCTTTGGGAGGCCAGGAGTTCAAGCAACACAGCTGGGCAACACAGTGAGACCCTATCTCTACAAAATAATTTTTATATTTACTTACTTTTTTTGAGACAGAGTTCTTGCTCTGTTGCCCAGGCTGGAGTGCAGTGACGTGATCTTGGCTCAATGCCACTTCTACCTCTCAGGTTCAAGCAATTCTCATGCCTTAGCCTCTTGATGAGCTGGGACTACAGGCACCTGCCACCATGCCTGGCTAATTTTTGTAGTTTGTTTGTTTATTTTTGAGACAGAGTCTCGCTCTGTCACCCAGGCTGGAGTGCAGAGGCACAATCTCTGCTCACTGCAACCTCTGCCTCCCAGGTTCAAGCAATCCTCCCACCTCAGCCTCCCAAGTAGCTGCGATTACAGGCACACACCACCATGCCTGGCTAATTTTTGTATTTTTAGTAGAGACAGGGTTTCACCATATTAGCCAGGCTGGTCTCAAACCCCTGACCTCGTTTTCCACCCGCCTCCGCCTCCCAAAGTGCTAGGATTACAGGCATGAGCCACCGCACCTGGCCTAATTTTTGTAGTTTTAGTAGAGACAGGGTTTCACCACGTTGGTCAGGCTGATCTCCAATTTCTGGCCTCAAATAATCCACCCTCCTCAGCCTCCCAAAGTGCTGGGACTACAGGCATGAGTCACTGTGCCTGGCCTGCAAGATAATTTTTAAAAATTGGCCAGGTGTGGTAGAGCACACCTATGGTCCCATCAGGAGGCTGAGGCAGGAGGACCTAGGAGTTCGAGGCTGCAGTGAGCTGTAATTGCACCACTGCGCTCCAGCCTGGGCAACAGAGTGAGACCCTGCCTCAAACAAAGAAAAGAAAACCGTGGAGAAAGAAAAAGACAGGGGAGGAAAAAGGATAAATAAAGGGAAGATAGAAAAAGAAGAGGAAGCAAACACAAAGACGAGTAAGTCGAGGGTCAAGAAAAGAAGGGAGAAGGAAGAGTGTGATGGGGAGGAGGAAGAAGAGAAAAGGAGGAAAGGAAAAAGAAAGAGTGGAGGACAAATGAAAGGAGGAGGAAGAGGTGAGGGAAAGGAGAATAAAAATAAAGATGAAAGGAGACAGAGAACAGCATGAGGAAAGAGGAAGAGGAGGAATGAAGCAGGAGCGAGAGAGAAGGGAGAAGCAGAGCCGCCAGGCACTTCCTGGACCCTGGGAGCTGAAATGCGGGCACTGGAGCTGCCGGGAGGGGAGCCTGGGCAAGGCTGTTACAGAGCGCAGTAGGCGCTATGAAGATCTATTGGGCCCCGCAGTGCCATTGTCTTCAGAAGGAATTAAAAACAAATTGCTGAGGGCCAGCACATAATTTAAAGACTCACGGCAATTTTATGACTTGCTAATGTTCCTAATTACATGCCCGTGAAAGGCTTAATTAATTGGGGGATGCAGGAAAAAGTGGAGCCTGTGTTTGTTATCGTGGTTCCGCTGCATTGATTTTAGTGCCTATGGAGAATTTAGGGCCTCTTTATTTGCACAAAGAAAATGCAAGTCTCTCGAAAAAATGCACATTAAGATCAACCCCTCGCTGCTATCTAATATACTTTCCTCTACTTAACCAAAGCGCTTGTAATCATATTTTGTAAATGTTGGTGCCGTTAATTGCATTGTGAGGGAAAATAGGTTCTGCTTGGCTGGTTGTGGAGAATTTTATAAAGTTTGTTCCGGGTGCCCCATTCCAGGGGACTCTTCCCGGGAAACTTGTGGAGAAGTTGGAAAGCCCAGCCTGGGAAGCTGGCGTGGTTGCCCTGAGCTTCTCTGCTCCTGGCCGTGTCTTGGCTGTCACTCCCTCTGCTGCCAGAGCCCTGATGGCCAAGGGCAGCTGGGCCTGCACAGGAGTGGGATTGAGGGCAATGGGCTCGGGAGGAAGGCCACACACACATGTTCCTCTCAGCAGCGCCGGAACAAGGACATTTCTGGTGTGGGCCCAGCCACCCCTTATCTGTGAGGCTGTGGGTAAGGCCCTGAGCGTCACTGAGCCTCAGTGTCCTCATCTGTGACATGGGGTGGTGGTCCCCACCCTACTGACATCCTCAGATTGCCATGATCAAATGCGAGAACGGAAGTGAAGGGAGGGCGGGCTGTCAGGCTTGTGGCTGCTGTCTCTGTCTTTCCTTCCCCAGGGCACCACAGAGAAGTTCTTCCAGCTGGGAGCTGTGGGTGAGAGATGTAACCACCCACACATTGCCCTTCTACAGCAAGGGGCACAAGGAGGTTCAGCTGGAGATGGGCTGGGTCCCTGAGATCTGGGGGAGGAGCAGTTCCTGTCACTGTCTGAGAAGCTGTTCCTGACACTGCTCCCTCCCTGAGAACGGGCACTGGCCTTTCCTCTCCCACTGGCCCAGAACTTTCTCCATGGGTTGTCATTGTCTGTGACTGCCAGTCCCTTCAGGACAGAGACCAGACCTCTCACCCCCAAGCCCTGGTGCATCCCTAGAACCTGGCACCTTGGGAGATACTCAATAGCATTTTACTGAATGAATCAGTGAATCATTAATTTGGGCAATGGGTCTGGGTCAGAATGGGCTATCCAGGCTCGGCTTCTTATTTCTTCCTCTCTGGCTGAGTTTGCTGATCAACAGTTTCTTCCCACCTACCCCCCAACCCCCACCTCAATACACGCACTACACAGGGACTTCTCTCTGGGCAAAGAGGGTCTTCTTCCAGAGAAGATTGGAAGAGTTGGAATCTTAGGTCCTAACAGCGACCCTGCCACCATGCTTCCTCCCTGCAATCTGTCCCCACATGGGACCCTTTAAAAAAATGCAGATCAAGGGCCGGGCGCAGTGGCTCATGCCTGTAATCCCAGCACTTTGGGAGGCCGAGGCAGGCAGGAGTTTGAGAACAGCCTGGCCAATGCAGTGAAACCCCATCTCAACTAAAAATACAAAAATAGGTCGGATGTGGTGGCAGCCACCTGTAATCCCAGCTACTTAGGAGGCTGAGGCACGAGAATCACTTGAACCCAGGAAGTGAAGGTTGCAGTGAGCAGAGATTGCGCCACTGCACTCCAGCCTGGGCGACAGAGAGAGAGACTCTGTCTCAAAATAATTTTTAAAATCTGTAAATAAAAATGCATATCAACTCATGTCAAGTTCCTGATTAAAGTCTCCCATGCCACTTCCCGTAAAAGCCTCTCATGGGGCCTGCAGGGCCAATCTCCATAGTCAGGCCCCTTCCTATCGCTTACATCTCGTCCTGTGTTGCATTCCCTTAAAGTCACCCGCACTGCTGGGAACACTGTTTTCCTTCTGTTCCACAGCAGGCCAAGTTCAGTCCGGCCTTGGGCCTCTGCACCTGCTGTGTCCCCTGCCTGGGAAGCTCTTCTTCTCTGCGTGGCTGGCTCCGTCTCCTCATTCAACTCTTGTCTCAAGAGCCTTCCTCAAAACCTCTTCCCTCAGCACCAATCTCATGTCACTTCCTTTTTAAACCTGGGAGATAGACACATTTTTGGGGTTCTCTGATGACTCCACAGTATGAAATCCACAGAGCTCCCCACTGGGTGCTCGCTGTTTTGACAGACGCTCACTCATGGTTGCGTATTTCCTCGGGTGATGCGTGGTTTGGGAATGCGGGCTCAGGCTTGAAGAGCTTTACTTAGGAGAGTCATAGAGGCCTGAGTTGAAGGTTTGACTCTCCAGAGAGGATCCATATTTATCTCAATCCCAAGGCTGTTACCAGCGTAGGTCTGTTTTAGTTAATTTATTGCCTTGGGTTCTCTGCTGTCCGTGGGTGGTTGTACAGCTGAGCCCCACTCCATAGGAAGACAGACCGATGGTTATAGAATTCCCAGGGAAGGCTTTTACATTTTCTTAAAAAAGTTTTTATTTGAGGGATGTGGTCTTGCTTTGTCATCCAGGTTGGAGTGCAGTGATGCAA
Organism: Alouatta palliata; assembly: GCA_004027835.1. Taxonomy (NCBI): domain Eukaryota; kingdom Metazoa; phylum Chordata; class Mammalia; order Primates; family Atelidae; genus Alouatta; species Alouatta palliata. The sequence goes on along the minus strand of PVKV010027502.1, from coordinate 20,879 downwards.
TCATAACTCACCACAGCCTTGACCTGGGATCAAAAGATCCTCCTTGCCAGGCGCACTGGCTCACGCCTGTAATCTCAACACTTTGGGAGGCCAAGGTAGGAGGACTGCTTGAGTGCAGGAGCTGGAGACCAGCCTGAGAAACATAGTGAGATCCCATCTCTACAATTTTTTTTTTAATAAAAAGAAAAAGAGAGAGAGCTCCTCCTGCCTCAGCCTCCTGAGTATCTGGAACTACAGGCACGTGCCACCACGCCCAGTGGCTTTTTCATTTTCACTCGAGTCCAGGTGAAGACAGGGACAGTCTTCTTTGGTTTTAACTCCTGATGATTTCCCTCAGTTTTTTTGCCACCTTAACTGTATCTGTGATAAGACATTTGTTATATTTTACCCAGCATTTCTAGGTGCTTCATATTGGAAAGTTGTTTGCAGGGTTTCCGGTTCATTGTGTTGTTAAGGAATAGAGGTCTCTCAGGCATTCTCAATCATAAGACTCACTGCTATTGTCTTCGTTACCCGTGAGACGATGATTGTCATTTGTTCACTTGTTTACTGCCAGCCTCCTCCAGCTGGAATGGAAGCTGCATGAGGGCAGGAACCTCACGCTCACTGCTGTCTCAGCACCTACAAGAGCACCTGGCTCCCGCAAGTACTAATATTAGTTGAGTGATGAAATAAGTTAAAAAACGTGGGTTCCAATTTCAGCTTAGCAACTTAGCCAAGTTACCTAGCCTCTCTAAACTCAGTTTCCTAGTCTATAAAATGGGAGTAGTGATGTTTACCCTTACTTACGGGAGTTTTGTGAAGAGTAAATGAGATGTTTGTCAAGAACGCCCTTGAATCAGTGCTGAACACTCAATAAGCGGTAGTTACTACGACTGTGATAACTTCCAGGTCTTACGTGGTCCCATCCCACCCACCTTCCAGGAAGACACCTCTCCCCGCCCCTCCCACTGGGCTCTACCAATTGGAAATCACGGCTCTGCCCTTCCCATCTCTGTGCAGGAGCTGAGTGGCCCTCTACAACTTCACAAACACAAGGGACCTTGTTCTTTCCCTCCAGCACGTGGCGGGCCCACCTGGCTCCTGTGTGGCTCACAGTTCCTCCTCCTTGCCACAAGGAAAGGCCTTGGCTTGGTGGGAGGTGGCGGTCGGAGATGAGAGAAAGGGCCACATCTGCGCAGATAGCTGTGGGGGAGAAGGCCCGGGAAGAGAGACCCGAAGGGCGGACAGCTGCCTGCAGAGGGCGTAGCTGCGTGGGAACTTGGGGCTTCTAGTCTGGCTCGGCCACTCACTCTGGTGGTCTTGAACAAGATATTTAACAATTCTGTGCCTCAGTTTCCCCATCTGTAACAGATGGTTACTTATAGAGTGGCTACTTTATTATTTATTTATTTATTTGAGACAGGGTCTTAGTCAGGCTGGAGTGCAGTGGCACGATCTTGGCTCACTGCAGCCTCCCCCTCCTGAGTTCAAGCAATTCTCGTTCCTCAGCCTCACGAGTAGCTGGGATTACAGGTGTGCACCACCACACCCAGCTAATTTTTTGTAATTTTGGTAGAAACAGGGTTTCACCATGTTGCCCACGCTGGTCTTGGACTCCTGAGCTTAGATGATCTGGTCCCTTGGACTCCCAAAGTGCTGGGATTACAGACATGAGCCACCACATCCAGCCTTAGAGCGGTTACTTTACTGTTTTCAGAATAAGTAAGTAAAGTGCTTAGAAGTGAGCCTGAGATTAATGTGTAAAGTATTATTACGTCTGTTTTGTTCACTGCTGAATTTCCAGGACTTTGCAAAGTACCTGCCTAGAGTAGGCACTCAATAAATGTTTCCTGCATGGATGGATGGATGGTGGATGGATGGATGGATGGATGGATGGATGGATGGATGGATAGGTGGGTGGATGGGTGGATGGATCGATGGACAGATGCATGGATGGATGCATGAATAGGTGGGTGGATGGATGGATGGATGGATGGATGGATAGATGCATGGATGGACGCATGAATAGGTGGATGGATGGATGGATGGATGGATGGATGGACTGGCTAGCCCGAGACGCAAGGAGAGTGTGTCCATCAGACCCTTCATATGTGTTTCATTAATTTTTCTAACAATCTTAACAGAATTTAGGTAGACCCTGCCATATCATGGAGTCCTAGAATCCTGGGAGTGGAGGGTCCTGAGAGATCATCTCAGACAGGTGTGAGTAGCACAATCCCCAGGGGCTTCTTCAAATGCCTGCTCTCCCTTCCCTTATGGAGATAAGTCACCTTGGCTGGGTGTGGAGGGGCTGCTTGTTGGCTCACATAGCTCTGTCTGTCAACTCTCCTTCATCTAATTCACCAGCCTCACATTTCAGAGGAGGAAACTGAAGGTCAGAGAGAGACCGTAATTTGCAGAAAGTCCTGCAGGGAGTTGGGAAGGCATTGATTCATGCTCAGGTCTTCTAAGTCCTGACTGCGTGCTCTAGTACCGCTCGGCTTCTCTGCCCCCTCTCCACCAGGCTGAAGCAACTCAACTACGTATAGTCTTTTTAAAAATCATTTATTTAGAGATGGGGCCTCTCTCTGCTGCCCAAGCTGGAGTGCGATGGCATGATCATAGCTCACTGCAGCCTCAAACTCCCTGACTCAAGCGATCTTCTCACCTCAGCTTCCTGAGTAGCTCGGACTACAGGTGTGCACCACCACGCCCAACTAATTTTTTCTTTTCTTTTTTCTTTCTTTCTCTTCTCTTTTCTTTTTTATTAAGATGGAGTCTCAGTATGTCACCCAGACTGGTCTGGAACTCCTGAGTTCAAGTGATCCTTCGGCCTCTACCTCCCAAAGTGCTGGGACTACAGGCATGAGCCACCTGAGCCCAGCCTTAAAAAATTAAAAAAAAAAAAAAAAAAAAAAGATTTTTAATAAAAAGGGAGTGCCTATGAAAAGGATACCCAGAAGACTTAATAAGCCATGGGTAGGAATGCAGCTGGCCTGGGGAAGGGGTGCCTGGGTCCAGGCCTAGGAGGCGTTAAGCACCTTCTCTCCATTTCTCTCTCTCTCTCTCTGTTTGGCTCTGTTCTCTAATTAGCTTTTTTATTATGAAATATTTCTGTTGCCGAGGCTGGAGTGCAGTGGTGCAATCATAGCTCACTGCAGCCTTGACCTCCCAGCTCAAGGGATCCTCCTGCCTTAGCCTCCTGAGTAGCTGGGACTACAGGTGTACCGCACTGTATCCAGCAAATATTTATTATTTTTTGTAAAGATGGGGTCTTGCTATGTTGCCCAGGCTGCTCTCAAACTCCTGGCCTCAAGCAATCCTCCTGCCTTGACCTCCTAAAGCACTGGGATTACAGGCATGAGCCACCAGGCCCAGCCTCTAGATCTTCTTCAATTGTCTGTCACCATTCAGAGCCTCTCACCCCATTCTTATTTTCTAAATTAGCTTTTTTATTATGAAATATTTCTCACACAAAGAAAACTATAAACAATGATGTAATGATCACTCATGTATCTTCTACTCGGCTTTGTTAAATCTTAGCATTTTGCTATATTTGCTTCAGATATATATCTTTTTAAAGAAATAAAACATTATAAGTATAATGGAAACCCCCGTATGTTTCCCCCAAGACTTATTGTCCTCCTTCCCTTCCCAGAGGTAATCAGCCTCCTCAATTTAGGATTTATTCTTTCGGTGCAAGTTTTAACTACAGATTATAAATACATAAGCATTACATTGTATGAGTTTGCATACTTCTAAACTTTATATAAGTCGCATCCCATATATAAACTTCTGCACCTTGGGTGTTTTGTTCAGTATGTTCGTGGGTTTTATCCTTGTTCCTACATGTAGCTCGCTGCCGTATTTATTGAATGAAGAAATATGCTTCAATCTGTCCTTCATTTATTGATAGGCTATAATAAGCATCCTTGTATATTTCTCCTTGTGCACATATACAAGAGTTTCTCTGGGGCATATAACTAGGAATGAAATTGCTGGGTGACAGGTCTATCCATTATCTATTGCTGCACCATAAACCTCCCCCAAACTTACTGGTTTAAAACAACATCCCTTTTATTTGCTCACAATTCTGTGCGTTAGGAATTCAGGCAGGGCACAGTGGGGACAGCTTGTCTCCTTCCACAATGTCTGGGGTTGCATCGTGGGTGACTTACACGTCTGGGACAGCTCAGCTGGGACCTCATGCGTGGGCCCTTGGTTCTAGCTGTCAGATGTGGTTCTCAGTTTTCTTTTCCGTAGCCTCTCCATGTGGCTAGCTTGGGCTTTCTCAGAGCACAGTGGCCTCAGGATTCTACGAGGGAGTGTTCCAGAGAACAAGCCGCCCTGTGCAAATGCTTATTAAGCCTCTGCTTGCCTTGCTCTTGCCAATAACCCACTGACCAAAGCAGGTCAGTGTGTGAGGATGTGGATACTGGAAGATGTGAGTCACTGGGAACCATCAGTACAACAATAGGTACAGACATTAACAGTTTCTGAGATATTGCCAAATTGGCTCTCCAAAGAGGGAGTATCTATTTATAATCTCCCAACTCCTTTTTTTTTTTTTTTTTTTTTTTTGAGACGAAGTATAGCCCTGTCACCCAGGTTGGAGTGCAATGGCACGATCTTGGCTCACTGCAACCTCCACTTCCCAGGTTCAAGCAATTCTACTGCCTCAGCCTTCCAAGTAGCTGGAATTACAGGCACTCGCCACCAGGCTCGGCTAATTTTTTAGTAGAAACGGGTTTTACCATGTTGGCCAGACGGGTCTCGAACTCCTGACCTCAGGTGATCCACCCGTGTCGGCCTCCCAAAGTGCTGGGATTACAGGCGTGAGCCACCTCACCTGGCCAAGTCTCCCAACTCTTGAATAATCTCCTCCCAGCAGTGTTAGGTTGCTCTATATCCACACCAATGCACGGGCATCATCACACTTTCATTTTTGCCAGTGTAATGGATCTGAAATGATATCACACTGTTGTTCTTGTGCTGTTGTCTGTTTCTTGGGGGTTTTTTTGAGCCAGGATTTTATTCTGTCACCCAGGAAGGAGTACAGGGATGTCATCATGACTCACTGCAGCCTCAACCTTCTGGGCTCAAGTGGTCCTCCTGCCTCAGCCTCCTGTGTGGCTGGGACCACAGGAGCATGTCACCGCACCCAGCTGATTTTTCGAGTTTCTGTAGAATCTCCCTTTGTTGCCCAGGCTGGTCTCGAACCGCTGCGTTCAAGTGATCCTCCTGCCTCAGCCTCCCAAAGTGCTGGGATTACAAGCATGAGCCACTGTGCCTGGCCTCACACTGTTATTTTAATCGCACTGTCCTGAACTAATGCGGTTGATCATCTGTTTCTATTTGCTGATCATTTATTTGGGTTTCCTCTGTTTTGAATTGCCTGTTCCTATCTTTTGCCCATATTGCAGTCACCACTTTTTCTTTCTCATAGTTAGTTATAGTTTGTATTTTTTGGATCCCTAATTTATACATGTTTAACCTGACCATGGAGGGGATGTCTTCTGACTCAACCACTTGGAACAGGATGCTGTTACTGAGGACCTTGGGGCACACACTTAGGTGGGGAGTTTGGGACTCTGAGGTCCTTTGGGTTCTGATTCTACCTGGCCTCAGCATCTGCCCCACCCTCTGGGTGTCTCTGCCAGTCTCAGAATGCAGATGGGAAGACCCAGGGCTCCTCCATCACCATGGCCCATAGACACTGCCTGCCTTCCTTGCTTGCCCCCGTCCCTTCCCATGGCTTCAGATGGGTATCCTCTTCCTCCAGCAGAGAAGGCCACCATTGGTGCCCTGGGAAAACTGGACAATGGTCTCAGTACCAGGTGAAAGAAAACTGGAAAATCTTTATGTCCTGCTGAGCCTATACATCCTGTGCACTAGACACTGGCCCTGAGCATACCCTGCATTTCCTGCCTCTGTGCCTTTGCTTATTCTGTTCCTACTCCCTGAATGCCCCTACTCCTCACTCACCTCCCCTGCACGGACCCTCCAAGGCCTACTTCCCCACATCCTCTCCATGAAAGTCCCCCTTAGATGCCCTCCCAGGCTTACCCTGGTGTCATCTCTCTCTCTTGACATCATCCCACAGGACTTTTCTTTGTATTTGTTACTTTTTACAGACCCAAATTTGGGTTCTAGATGGGACACATTTTCTCAATAGATAGACTTAGTGTTTAGGGTCCCCCTAATACGGAAATAAAACCCAAACCAAAAAGTTCAGTTTTGATAAACTTAACCAGAATTTGCAAGCAGAAAATCTAGCAAGAATTGACGTCCGCTTAGCATATCACTCGGAGCTGTCCAGCACAACAGCTACTAGCCACATGCGGCCATATAATTGTCAATTACAATGAAATGAAATGAAATGAAAAGTTTATCTCCTGAGTCACACTGGCCACGATTCAAGTGCTTCATAGCCACACGTGGCTGGTGGCTATTATATTGGACAGTACAAATAGAGAATAGTTCCATCACTGCAGAGCGTTCTACTGGGCCACACACAGTGGCTCATGCCTGTAGTCCCAGCTACTCAGGAGGCCAGGAGTTTGAGACCAGCCTGGGCAACATGGTGAAACCCTGTCTACACACACACACACACACGAACAAATCAGAAAGTTCTATTGGACAGAGCTGATAGTCGTTAGCTTTGTCTCACAGCTTCATATTGTTTGTATTGTGAAACACCCATACCGGGGTGAGGAAATAGTATTTCTTCATTGTTCGGGCTTCCAAAGGTCTAAATATTTTCCTGGTCCCAGCTCAGCCACTAATGTGTGGTGTGATCATAAGAAAGTCACCATCTCTCTGGGCCTCGGCTTGCTCGTCTATAAAATGAGGGAATTGATGTAGAAGGGCCCTTCCGCCTCTGCCCAACCTGTTCCGCCTGGGAGAATTGCTTATTTATGTCCTGGCAGGAAGAGCAGAGGAAGGGGTGGAGAGGGGAGAGAGGCGGAGGAGGAGAGGAGGAGATCATTAATGGCTCCCAGGTTCTTGCCTTTGATCAGGTTGTCTGGAGCGAGGTAAGCGGCCAGGAGATGGGGTTCTGGGAGGAAGCAGAGGGCCAGGTGAGGGGTCAGGTGAGAGGCATCGGCTGGCCGGCACTGGAACAGGGAGGTCTTCCGCTCTGCCTCTCTCCACCTGGGAAGGAGCTGACTCCCTGCGCAGGGGGGCTTGCCCCTGCCACCCCTCCCTCATTCTAACGGGGAGCTCAAAGTTGAGACAGGGGTATTCCTGCTCCTACTCCACGGGTTCTCCAGTCCTTGCTGCCAGAAATTCAAAGAAAAAGGGAGGGTTGATGCACCTGGAAGAGAAGAAAACCTGGGTTCCCTGGCAGATGCCTGGCTGCCTGTCCATCCCATCTGTGAAGGGGAGGGCAGGAAGGAAGGGACCTATTGAAATTAGCACACTTTGAAACAAAAAAGGGCGGCCTTTTATGAGATGCTGGCTTTGCAGACTGAAGCATATCCCTGGATTGGTGGCCAGGAATTGGGAATTATCTTCTCTCTTTAGGGTGGTAGGACTTTCCAAGGGGGAAAGAGTCCTGGATATGGGATCGGAAGATTTCGAATCCTAACTGCTGGGATATGTTACTGAACTTCTCAAAGCCTCAGCGTCCTCATCTGTAAAAGGCGAACCAGGACACAGTGACGACTGTGAGGAAGAATGAGGCCATCCCTATGTGTGAGGACACCTGGCAGATAATAGATGCCGACGCATGTTAGGGAGTCCTTTGGAAGCCGAGTTTGCGCCCTGGCCCTGATGGTTGTCCCCAACCCAGGGTCCTAGACTTCATGGTGAGGAAGGGGCCAGGACCCTTTGATCTCCCAGCTCCGAAGCCCCGACAGCAGCATCAGTGGAGGGCCGAGTGGGCCGGGCGGGTGGGGGCACTGGCGTCTGGGCCTGATTGGCACAGACCCAGGACCCCAGGTTTCAAAGGCAAGCTTCAAAGGCAGGGCTGCGTGAATGTGGCTTCTTTTGTACCTGCTCAAGGAAGGAAAACAAGCCAATGCCCCCCTCCTGCCCCAGGATGGCAGCTCAGATCCCAGGAGATACTCCCTACCCGCCTTCCTGCCCCAGGAAGGTTAGTTTGATCTCTCCATCTGCAGGGTTTGTGTCTCATCAAAGCAGTGATAAAGGAGCCGATTGCAGTGGGCCCTGCCTGGTCTCACCTGTGGCCCGGGGCACCCCGCGGTGGGGAGCCGGCACCGGAGGTTACGGTGGATGACTGGGGTGGGGGTGCGGAGTGACAGGAGGAAGTCCAGGAGGGGCAGCTTTCACAGAAAGGGCAGCGGCAGTGGCGGTGAAGCAGAGCGGGTGCGGGAGAAGTTTGAGGTTCAGGAAATTGGCTGGGACTGTGGTGTGGGCGTGGCCGCGGGTGCCGCTGTGGCCTGTAGGCAGTGGGGAGGCTGAGAGGGACTCCCTCACCCTCTTCCCTCCTCCAGCTCTCAGAGTAGGCGGCTTACCTGTCACGTGTGAGAGGGTCCCACCTCCTTCTGCTGGCTAGACTCAGCCCTGCTGGCCGAGGATGGGGAGTCCTGCCAGCTCCTCCACCTCAGGGGTCAGCTGCGATCACCTCTGTGATCTCAGCACAGCTCAGCACCGCATCTCCGTGCCCCCCGCCGCTGTGTCCTAGCTGGGCCCTGGCAGGGAAGAGGGGTGAAGGGAAGGGGAGTAGCCCAGCCCCTCCCACAGTGGAGCCAGAGCTGCTCCAGTGGAACCGGCCGGGGTAGGAGGCTGCTGGAGGATGAATGATGCATTTACCTTGTCAAGTTGCCCACGCCTTGGCCTGCAATCCTGGGGCCTCCACCGCGTGGATAAATTCTGCTCCTTGAAGGAAAGCCTTCACTGCCTCACCTGCCTCCAGCCTTCCCAGAAGTTTCAAAAGCCCAGGAACCTTGGATGACCAGGAACCTTGGATGACCAGGACTCTTGGGTTTGGCTTCTGGATCTCAGTTTTCTAAGTGGAGCACCAGGTGTAAATTCAGTCCCTCATTCATTCATTCGTTCATGCAACAGCATTTTACTGAACACCTCCGTGTGTTAGGCATCCTTACCAAAAGTCTGAATTTAGGATTTTTTTTAATTTTGACCTTTTTTTAAAATGGGGTCTCACCATGGTGGCCAGACTGGTCTTGAACTCTTGAGGCTCAAGCAATCCATCTGCCTCAGTCTCCCACAGTGGTGGGACGACAGGTGTGAGTCATCGCACCTGACATAGGCATTTTTAAATACGTGAGAAAATGGAGAGTCCGGGAGGTTGAACAATTTGCCTTTGGTCACACAGCGGCTGAGGGGCAGGGCTCTTTGCACAGGTTTTGCCCCTGCCCCACTGACTCCCAGCTGGACGGTGAGGGAGGAGAGCTCTCCCGGCCCAGCTGGGAAGGGGCCTTTGTGTTCCCTCTGCACCTCCACCTGAGGCTGGCAGACCTGTTAGTGCCTGGAGCCTGTGGTGCTGCCTGGCGGGTGCTAGTCTGGGCTGTGCTGTGAGACACTGAGTGAGCCCTTCCTATGAGACGCAGCTGTGTCGTTGTCATCTGGACCACATCCTCATTGGCAGTTAGGCGGGTAGACTGGCTAGGTGGTTCTTTTGGCCCTGGCTGCACTTGAGTATTTAAAAAATACTAATGCCTCTTCCCCCACCACTCCCACCTATCCTGAGAAATTCTGATTTCATTGGCCTGGGCTGGGCTGTGTGCCTCTGCGTTTTTAAAAGTTCTCCAACTGAGTCAGGTGTGCAGCCAGGACTGAGAACCTCTAGAACTAGATGACTTCTACTTCTGTGAGCTAAAAGTGGCAGTCCAGCCCCTTCCCCAGGCTCGAGACTTGGGCACAACTCTTTGCCATCACAGCTACCCATGGCCTCTGAGTCTCTTTAAGGAGTTCAGTGCTGAGATCTAGCTGAGGGCCACACCTTCTGGGGTCTGAGGGTCAGAGGGACCAACCTTTCGGGCCAGGTTGACTGGAGGAGGCTGACGGGAGAAGGTGCTTTAGTAGGAGTCGGGGGAGGAAGGAGAAAGGGAAACTTCCAGGCCTGGGAAAGGGAGCAGAGGCACTGAGGTCCTCGCTATTCTGGAGAGAAGAGCTCCTTGGTCTGACCCTTTGGGGCCAGCAGGGGCAGTGACAGACGTCAAGGCCATGGTGCCTCTGGGGAAGGTGAACCTAGTGCCCTTGGCCACCTGCCCTCCGTCCCTGCACACAGTGTTCTCACACTCACATGGGAGGGGAGGGAACTAGGGGCACCTTGACTCTCCTTCCTGAAAGATCTGCTGACAGAGACAAACTTCCCCACCCCCACCGTCTCTGGCTGAGGCTGGCAGGCACCTCGAGCAGTTCAGGTGGGGGAGGGCCCCTCCCTCCTGCCTTCCCCTGTACCCACAGCTGCAACCTGTCAGGCCTCAGCTCTCCCAGAATCTATGTGCGCTGCTCAGATTTGGGGGCCCCAGGCAGGGGGAGAAAGGGGTCTTTGAGACCTGGGCCCGTCCTTCCTCTGTTCAGATTTCAACTGGAACAGGGTTTCTCAAACGGTGATGGGTAGATACATCACTCCCAGCTCCTGTTCAAACAAATTCTGATTCAGAAGGCAAGGCCTGAAAATCTGCATCCCTAGCAGGCTCCCCGGGGTGCTGAACTGCCAGCCTGTGGGCCACACTTTTGGCAGCGAGAAGGTAGAACACCCGCATGGATGTTCTCTGAACCCAACCCTCTCGTGGGGCTGCAAGCAGCTGGCACCCACCAGGGTAGGGTCACGCTGGGTCAGGCTGGGCAGACAGCCACCATCCCCTGGCACCCCTAACGAACAAGTGGTCCTCACCAGCCTGGCACGTGGCACCATTGATGGCTCAGTGCCCAGAATGGGGAAAACATAAAATCTCATTTCAAGCCCCAATGATGGTTTGGTTCAGCTTTCCTAAGTTTGTAGGAACTTAATTCCATGCATTTTTCTTAAATGCAAGGCTGCAAGGCACCTGCTTAAAATGATCCATTCCCCGTCTACATTTGAGTAGAGACAGGCAGACGGAGGGAAATGCTTTTTCTTCCTTTTTTCAGGGCTGTGCTCCACTCTGTCTCTGCCGCGTCTGTTTTCACGTCTGTCCATGTTGGTTTCTCTTACCTCTGCTGCTGTTTTCCCTTGAAATAGTGCAGGGCTTTGCATCTGCGCAGACCTGAGTTAGAGTCCTTCTTCTGCCACAGGTGATTAGCTCTGCGGCTTTGGGCAACTCTCTTAACTTCTTTGAGTCTCAGTTTCTTAATCTCTAAAATGGGCTCATTATTAGATGCTTCTTAGAGTGGCTGTGAATATTTTTATATGAAATCATAAACACAGATGTCCTTTGTAAGATGAAAAGGACTGGCCAATGATATGGGTTCATTGTAAGGCAATGATTAAGAGCATAAGTGAATCCTGCCTTCACCAGGTATTAGCGGTGCTGGGTGAGGGACCTAACTGCTCTGAGCCTCAGTTTCGCCATTTATAAAAAGAGGATAGTTATGCTATTACCCCACAGGATTACTAAGAGGAGTACACGAGATTATGTGTGGCTACTGCTCAGCACAGGGCCTCACACACACACACACACACATACATATACACAAACACACACATATACGTACACATACAGATACGCACACATACATATACACACATATACATACACACATACGCACGCACACACACATATACACACACACATATACACACACACACATACACACACATACAATGCACACATATGCATACACACATATACACACATATACACACATACATATACGCATACACACACATATATGTACACACATACACACATACATATACACACATATACATGCACACACATACACAAACACACACATATACGTACACACACACATACACACACATACATATACACAAACACACATATATACGTACACACACATACACACACATACACATACACACACATATACATACACATATACGCATACACACACATATACACACACATACGTACACACATACACACACATATACATACACACACATACACAAACACACACATATACACACACATACACACACATATACATACACACATACACATATACATACACACATATATGCACATACATATACACACATATACACACATGTACATACACACATACACACAAACACATACACACACATACATATACACAAACACATATACATACACACACATACACACACACACACACACACACACACACACACACATATTCCAAGCTAGGCTCATACTGTTTCCACCTTGGTTTTCTCCCTTAACACTGTATCACTGACATGTCCCCATGTTGGGATGTCTTGTTGATGGCTGCTTATATTCTATCAGGTGAATGTATGAAAATTAGTGGGCTGCATGCCTCATTGTTGGTCATTATGGTTGTTGGGCTGAGGATCTGGAGTAAACATTTACAGAAAGAAAGAGGGCTCAGTAACCATTTCCTCTGTGAATCCCTGGCGCTGCAGTGCTGGTGCTGGACGTTACAATTTGCCCATTGCTATCAGAACTGGACAAGTGACCCAAGGGGAATTTTTGGGATACTGAGGCAGAGATGCTAGCAAGAAGGCCTTCTTGACGCTGAGAATTAAAGTGCAGGTAAGGATGAGTGAGCAGGTGTCCCGGGGCTGCTGGCAAGCCCTCGCTTCTGTTTCCGCTGGAGGAGGACTGCCCAAAGGTGGAGGAGGTTTTTGGGACATTAAGGTGAGCCCTCGCTGAGCAAGGAAGGAAGCTTCCCTTTCCACTCTTCTTCTCAGGAAGTCCCATCACTTACTAGGTTGGAGGAGACCTAAGCTCATCTAGCCCTCAGTTTTCTCTTCTGCCATAGGGGCATAAAAGAGCATCTATTTCATCAGGCAGTTGGGAGAATTTCATGAAACCACGTCTTAAAACAGCACATGCTGGCAGGGTGCAGTGGCTCACGCCTGTAATCCCAGCACTTTGGGAGGCCAAGGTGGGCAGGTCACTTGAGGTCAGGAGTTCGAGATCAGCCTGGTCAACATGGCGAAACTCCAACTCTACTAAAAACACAAAAATTAGCTGGGTAGGGTGGCGGGTGCCTGTAATCCCAGCTACCAGGAGGCTGAGGCAGGAGAATCACTTGAACCCAGGAGGCAGAGGTTGCAGTGAGCCGAGGTCCCGCCACTGCACTCCAGCCTGGATGACAGAGCAAGACTCCATCTCAAAAAAAACAGACAAATAAAAAACAGCACATGTCTTTCAGTGAGGGTTCAAATAATGCAATATTAGAAATTTCCTGATTCCCCGTCTCAGTCTATCTGTGTCCTCTCTCTGCCCCTTCAGCCTTCCTACCTCTCATGGTCACCCAAACCCCTATGGCCTTCCCCTCCAGAAGTGTAATCTCTCCAGGGAAGCTTTCTGGAATTATACAAAAAGTCGCCAAAAAACTACAAAGAGCCCCTCTACCCTTGCTGAAGCAACGTGTTCAGAAGGCCACAGGGAAGCAGGGTGGGGTGACGGAAAGAAATATGTCCTGGTGAGGACAGTCCCAGACACTGGAGGTTCCCCAGCTTCAAGAACACAATCTTTGTTGTTGGGAGTGTTGTTTCACAAAGGGCCATAAGAAGCAGCCTTCTATATCCCTAAAAGACCCAACAAGAGTCAGCGGATTACATTAAAGCAGCAGATATTTGAGTGGGATACAGGGAAGGCTCTCTTGATAGCCAGGGATAACACGCAGGAGAGGCCGGGGAAGATGGCTGGGTTGCCCTGTCCAGGAAGGAGGCTTGGAGAGGATTAGGTCTCAGAGCTGGCGTGGGTGCTCCAGAAATGCTGGTCAAATGAAGAAACTGGTGAAGGAGGGTGTGCAATCTTGTCTCTCCTGGTCTAGAATTCAATGATTTAATTTTGATGTGATTGCTAAATTGTCTTTAAGCTTAAAAAAAATAATAATCCATATGAGCTTGAAGGTGGCATTTAGCAAAGGGATTCACTGACAGGGGCCCCCACCCGCACCCTCCAAGCTTCCTGAAGGCACATTTGGCTAAGAGACAAAGTTCGAGGTGGGAAACCCAGCAGTCGATACAGTCACTCTCTGCAATCAGGCAGAATTAATTGTGTGAACACCACTGATCAAACCACTTAATACTTACAGGAGCTGAGAAAGAGCTGAAATGTAATTTCATTCCCAACCTGCTCGCCCCTAATCAAACTCCTAATAACTCTCTAATTTTTCTTTTAGATAAGGGCTGATAGGTGGAAACGGGGATGGGGCGGGGAGAGACATGGAAACTTATTTTCTTTCTTTGCTGGACTCTGTCTAGATAGGTCCAAGTTAAATACTTCCAGAGCATCTTGTCGAAAGTCACTGTAAGGGTTGTAGCCAACTTTGAGATTGATGGCTGGGGTGGGGTGTGGGTGGGGGCAGGGTGGAGGATGGGTACAGAAATCCTGAACTGCTAGTGAAGTTCACAAAAATCCATTCTTTTGTCTTTTGAGATGGCATCTCAGTCATCCAGGCTGGAGTGCAGTGGCCTGATCTCGGCTCACAGCAACCTCCACCTACCAGGCAAGCGATCCTCCCACTTCAGCCTCCTGGGTAGCTGGGAACACAGGTATGCACCACCAAGCCCGGCTACTTTTTTTGTATTTTTGCTAGAGATGGGGTTTCGCCATGCTATCCAGGCTGGTCTTGAACTCCTGAGCTTAAGCGATCCACCCACCCGGGCCTAACAAAACTCAATTCTGATTTGACTTAGGGTGATTACTCAGTGATTCAAGCTCAGCAGATATCTTTTTAGGCTGAAAACAAAACACACACAGGCTCCTTTGTCCCACAGCAAGGGGTGGAGGTGGGGTGTGCAAGCAGAAATAGTCACAGGCTCAAAAACACCCAAGGATAATCATTCCAGGAGAATGACTGCAAGGGATTAGGAGACTTGGCTCGGGTCCTGAGTGGGCTGGTGAAAGCTCCCTTGCAGGGGCTGCACACACACGCAGACACGTGTACATGGCACGGATGCATAGCACACGCCCACACACATGTGCACAGGCGCCATGCTTGCTGTGTTGTCCTGTGTCCACTGGGTGTTTGAAATGTAGCAGATCCTCAACTCATATTTGGAACATATGCCCAGAGCACAGAGGCATACATACACATGACCTGCACACGTGAAGTGTGTAGACACGTGTGCACACGTGGTCTCCCACCCTTTGCTTTCTGGGAGGGCAGGGAACCTGGCAGTTTTATTTGCCACTTATCTCTGGCACAGAGTGGGCACTTGGAAGCGTCTGTGCAAAGAAGAGCTGGAAGCAACAGGCCTGGGGCAAAGCCGCTTCCTCTGCTGCTGTGGCTGGATCATCCCTTACGCTGAAGCTCTACTCCAGACTCCTGTCTCCTCGGAGGCCCTGCCTGCTCTGTGGCATTCTCCAGGATGGTCCACACACTTGAACTTGAATGGTATCTGTTCACACTGGCGGCTGTGGGTGTCTTTAGCGTGTGCCTCCCTCATCAGACTCCTGTCTTCCCAGACCACCTCCTGTCCCTCTCCTGTCAGGAGTTTCTTAGGAGAGGGACCCTCTCCCTATCAAAGTGGGAGCCCCTGGATGGCCCTCCCATCCCCCATCAGACTAGAAGTCCCCCCATTTGAGAGTTCCAAAGGATACAAGCCTCCTTATCAATTCTTAAGGGATGTAGATGCCTCCCTTCATTTGGCTGGGTTGGTGACATGACAGGTCCTTCTTGTTTTGCTTCTGTCTGACTCCTTGAGGTCCCCCTCTGCCTAGCAGATATCAGAAAGCCTGCCCAGTGCCCAGGTGCCAGGGCTGAGCTCACAGAGTGGGCATGTAGGCAGGTAAGGGGAAAACAGCATAAATCACTCGACCTGGAGAGGTATGTGCATGTGTGCATTTGTGTGTCTGTCTGTGTTCCTGCGTGCACACATCCATGCTAGAGTGTATGTGTGGGGGTGAGTCCTGCATTCCTGGACTTAGCCAGTTTGGGCAGTAAAATCCAGGTTTTTATGACCCAGCCCACCATGTGCTGCCAGGGCTCCCCCAGCTCACCCCAGGGCCTGGAATTGTGGCCTTTCTAGGGCAAGGATGTAGAAGGGGCATTCCCCCGAAAGCCAGGTCTTCACTCCCACCTTTCCACAGCCTTCCCTCCTGTCCTGGCTCCTTCACCTGGCTTCTGAGACCTGGGAAGGATTAAAGAAGGCAGGGAGGGGTGGGGCGAAAGGTGGGGGCAGCAGAGGGCAGTTATTTACAAAGCCTGTGCCCCGGGGACCCTTGTCCTGGACAACAATTATAGCCCCTTAATTAACTGAAATGCAGCCTGCCTGTCGATGGAGGCCTGTCCCCCACTGAAGTTTGCTGTGCCTGCCGCTGTCTAGTACTGGTTAATGAATATAAATCAGATAGTTTATAGTTAGCGAGCAGGGAACAGGCTGGCAAGGTCCTGAATTCCAATGCACAATGCCCAAGGATAGGAACATGCCCTCCATGGGCATGGGGGCCTGGACACCCACGGGGGGTGGCACTGGGTGGAGAGGGGAGTGGGCAGGAAGCCAGCCTACCTTGCACGTGAGAATGCACATGCAAGTGGGCAGCCTGGGCACACACAAGGGGCCCAGCACAGGCTTTCTTTGCACACGCAACATTACATACCCACAAAATCGAACACACCCTCTACAAGACACATGGAAACATGGAGAAGAACAGCGCCCAGATAACCGTGGCCCCTGCCTCTTCTGAAATCTGCAGAGCCTTGGTTCTGAGCAGCTTCTCTCTTGCATGCGAGAGCCGATGCCCACTGCCCTCTGCAAGAGACAGATGCAGTCTGACCTCCAGGCCAGCTCCCCACTGGATTCTGGGGGTCAGCCAGGTCCAGAATTCAGACTCAGTTTCCCCTCCCCAGGCTGGAGTCACTGGGCTGACTGCTGTGGTGGGGGTAGCGGTGGCTACGGAACCCTGGTTCCAGGCAGGGAGGCTTCTAGAATGTATGTGGGGATTTTTTTACCCAAGGTCTTCAGGGCTGCAGAGGAAATAGATCGATGAGATCCTAGCCCAGGGCCAGGTTCATGGGCTAGTGATCTGTGCAGAGCCCTATGGTTAGAAGGTTTAATGGTTTAATGCTTTTCTGTTGCTGTCTTGAAAGCCTTAATAATGGCTGAACAAGGGGTCCTGCGCTTTCATTTGGCACTGGGAACTATCAGCTGTGTAGCTGGTCCCGTTCTCACCCTTGACATAGGGCCCAACGTAGAAGGCTGTGTGGAAAGTGTGGGTGTGGGGTTGTGGTGTTTACAGGGCCTCTGAACAGAGATCTAGCAACAGGGGTCACTTGTGGAAAGTACACTCTACCCAGACCTGAGGGTTCCTCCTGCTGGCTTTGTCACCTAGGGAAGTCCCCTCACCTCCCCGGGCCCCAGGTTGAGGCGTCCAAGGAGATGGCCTTTCAGCTCCCGTCTAGCTCAGCCACTCCTCCCTGGGAAGAGTCCAGACCTCCTTGGAACCTTGGTTCTCACACACACACACACACACACATGCACATGCATGGGCACACACATATGAGCGCACACACACGCATGCGTACACACACGTGCACGTATACACACGAGAGCACACACATGCACGTACACACACGAGCATGTACACACACACGAGCACACACACACGAGCACACACGCACACGAGCACACACACACGTGCGCGCAGAGCCAAAGCCGCAGCATAGAGTTGCATGATTGCCTCTGGAGAGATGGAGTAGGGGGTGTCCCACCCCCGGAAAAGTCCTCACAAGCCGACACCTCTTCCTGGGTGGGTTTGTTTACTCCTCTACTAGTGGAGAGGGAGGGGACGGGGTCCAGACTCAGGGTGGGGTGGGAAGCGGGGGCAAGTAATGGCTTGGTGAGGGCAGATAAATAATTAGTATCCAGGGCTCACTGACACCCCTGCGTTCTGCCTGGCTGGTCTGGGCTGGGAGGGTGACAATTATTTGCTTCTCCTGGGCTCCCCTGCTGGGAGAGCTGTGGGGAGGAGGGAGGGTCTGCGGGTGCTGAAGACAAAGAAAGGTGATTCTATGATCACGATGTGAGTGGTGGCGAGTGGGGCAGGGCCCGAGGACGAGACACTGTGGCCTGGATGCCAGGCGGGGTGGCTGGGGGGCGGGGGCAGGGCGCACCGGCAGAGGCCCCCAGTGGCTGAGGCTGGGTCCTGGTGCCGCAGACACAAACGAGGGCACCTCTCATGCGGTGGGGGGGCTGAGGGCCTGTCACCAAGGGGGCCTCTCACACCTTGGTTGGCAGCAAGGGCCCCACAGCCTGCTAGCTCGAGGCTGCCCACAGCAGAGGTCTCTGAGCGGTGGGGTGGGGCACTCCAGCCTCATTCTTGTCTGACAGCCCAGGAGAGGAGCCGTGGCTTGGTCAGGCAGCTCTTCCGTCTTGATGGAGCCAGCTTGGCTGGAGGGAGGTGGCGGATGCTCAGCTAGGCCAGAGTCTCAAGCCTCTCCGGGTGGGTCTTTTGCAGAAGAAGCGTCTCTTAGTCCTGACTAAGGTATTGTGAATACACCCATTCCATAGACGGAAAAGCAAAGAGAGAAGACGCTCACTTCCTGGAGACCTACAACCCAAATGACGCCTCCCTGATTCCTGATTAGGGCTCTGCTAAGAAAGTGAACGCCCCAGATCGTCCCCAGTTCTCCCCATAGACTCATCCCGCGCACCCCAGAGGTGGACGGAACTCCTTGTTCCTGTTGGACTTGAGAGAGGAGGGGCTCAGCCCGAAGCTCCGATTCTTTGACCAGACTCCCCCTCACAGTGTGTCCTGATAATCCCTCTCCTGGGCGAGAACATCTGCTGACCTTCACAGCCCCCGGGTGAGGAAGACTGGGAGGATGTCAGAAACTGAATTCACAAAGACTGAAGCCAGAGAAGGGGCCCGAAGGGGTTTGCAATGTGGCTCAATTGAAAGTGAAATCCACGTTGAATCCCAGCCCAGAACACCCCATACCCAAGACAACCAGAGGACGCCCCAGCCTAGGACGCTCAGCTCCGCCGGCTGGGAGTAGGGGTGGGCACAGGCAGAAGACGTTTGTGTTTGATTGTTTCTGTGGGAATCTGGCCACCCTCCCTTCTCCGATAGGCCCAGTTCTCAGCGTGGGGACACCACTTAAGATCAGTCTCTAAGATACTCTCACACGCCAAGGACTCTTTGGTCTTAATCAGGGAAGGCTTCCCGGGGAAGGCTACATTGAGGGCTGCTTTGATTAGGGCAAGGACAAGCCTGGGCAGAGATGGGAGATGTGTGCACGAGCGGCCAGCCCCCCCACCCGCCCCGCCCCGCTTTCCACAGTTTCCGGGCTCAGCAGGCAGCAGGCATGAAGCAGCCTCTCACCTTGATGTGAAATGAGGAATTGGGAGTTCAGGAAACCCGTGATCCTGTTGAGAGTAACTGACGACAGCCCATCAGACAGCAAGACGGATGGCATCAGAGGCCCGTGCAGGCTCATCCCTGGCTCCGAACTAGCAGAGACAGGACGCCCTGGACAGGCATGATCCAGGGCACCCATGGGCACTGCCCCCAGGCCGAGGGCAAGGGGAGGAGCCAGTGTCGGTTCAGGCCCTTCCATTCCTCTCGGGAGCCTTGCCTGACGCTCACCTCTTCCTCAAGCCCTCCTTAGACCGATCCCAGGATCCGCACCCCCACCCCAGCTTCCCCTTGCCTCCTCCTCCCAGGATGAAGGGAGGCTGGGGGTACCACCAAGACTCCCAGGCCATGCGTGAATGCATCAACTTCTTTGTGTCCTCTGCGGAATGTGGGAGAGAGGCGAGGGAGAGAGAAGGAGAACGGGGAAGGCGCTGGTCCACCCAGGTGTGCCGGGTAGAACCTGACGAGCCAAATCCTCCACCTGTGGGCTGGACCGAGCAGGGACTGGAGAGCAGAGAGCCTGGGCTGGTGTCCAGCCCGGCCACCCTGTCACCTGGAAAAAGCACCGTGACCTCAGTGGCTCTCAGTTCACCCCCTGTGCTGAAGCCCCTCGTCGGGGATGCTGGGAAACAGAGATAATGTCGGGGAAGAGCGGACCATGGCCCTGCTTCGTTATTAATTAGTTCTAATCAGAGCAGCGCCCGCTTGCACATGGCGGGAGGAAGGCCCTGCCTGGGGCCCGTGCAAGTCCACACCGCGATGCCAGCCCAGCCCAGCCCACGCTGCGGAATGTGTTTGGAGAGAGGCAAGGGAAGGGAGGGAAAGGTTGACTGCTTTCTTTCCCCTCTCTCCTTTAGCGTGGGTGACACTGGCGAGAAGCGAGCAGCTGACCCGGGTTTGAATTTAGAGTGTTCATTAATACGATATTATGCCATATGCTCCCGCACACTGTCTCCCTCTAATGCAGCCGCCAATTTGCTGAGCAGCCCTAATTAGTAATGGTATAATGAGAGTATTCAGAGGGTAATGTGGTGGGTGGGGACCGAGAGAAGAGACTGAGCCTGGCCGATGGGGGAGGGGCGGGTCTGGCTGCAGAGGGCTGGGGGACAAGGCAGCGAGGGGTCATCTTGAGGCCCAGGAGAAGAGATACCTCCCCTTCCTCCCCAACACCCGCTCCGTTCCTCAGGGAGCAGAGGCTCAAGGTTGTGGAGTGGGGTGTGTGGTGAGGGTGGACAGGGTAGAGGAGAGGAGAGCGCCTGGGTGAAGGAGGAGGCAACGGGTGGTCCTTTGTTTTCAAACCAGAGGTGGGTGACAGAGGAGGGGTGATGGTGGGTCGTGTGTCTGTGTGTGTGCGTGTGTGTGTGTGTGTATGCATGTGTGAGTGCCTGTGTGTGTGTGCGTCTGTGTGCCTGTGTGTGCCTGTGTGCATGTGCCCGTGTGTGTGCCTGTGTGCCTGTGTGTGCGCGCCTGTGTGCGTGCACC
>PVKV010027501.1:0-26348 GCA_004027835.1 Alouatta palliata | reverse complement strand
CCTCCTGGGTTCAAGCAATTCTCTTGCCTCAGCCTCCCGAGTAGCTGGGACTACAGGCACGTGCCACCATGCCCAGCTAATTTTTGTATTTTTAGTAGAGACAGGGTTTCACCATGTTGACCAGGATGGTCTCGATCTCTTGACCTCGTGATCCACCCGCCTCGGCCTCCCAAAGTGCTGGGATTACAGGCGTGAGCCATCGCGCCCAGCCCATTGTTTTGTTTTTTTACTGTCATTGGTATCAGGGTAATGTTGGCCTTATAAAATAAGTTGGAATGTTTTCTCTCTTATTCTAGAAGAGACTGTCATTCCTTCCCTAAATGTCAGAATTTACGACTGAAACCATCTGGATCTGAAGATCCCTTTTTCAGGAGGTTTTAAACCATGAATTTCATTTTATTAATGGTTATAGTAGGACTATTCAGGTTATCAATTTCATCTTAGGCGAGCTCTTGTTGAAATCTCAAAGTTTCATTCAGTTAATGGATCCTTTTGAATTACAGAAGAGACCACTTGATCTGGGATCTTCCAGATTGTCACAGACAAGTTCCCAATCTTCTTGGCAGCAATGCGATAATGGGGTAAAGGGAGCTTAAGGTTGGGGGAAGCTGAGGGGAGGATGCTGATGAGTTAAATTTCAGCTTTCCAGCTTCAGAGCCTGGGCTGTCACACACTGCAGTGGTTAGCGCAGCCATCCAAATTCCTATTGCCTGGCCAGGGCAAAGGATTTGAAATGTTTCGTTCTATGAAATGAACTAGAAACTGTGGGGCTGGAGGTGGGGTCGGGGTGGAGGGTGGAGAAGGGATCATCAGGTCTAATAGTAAAGCTGGCCAGGAAAGGCCATGGCGTCTCCCACCACTCTCTCTCCAACTAAAGCAACTACTCTCTGAACCACCTGCTGGGATGCTACCTTCTGGGATTCCTCCATTGTACAAGAAGCAAATACCCAGGCACAGGGTAAGTGCTGACACAGTCTGTGCCGGCAATTGACAAGGAGTTGTTTGTTTTAATTCTCTATTCCTTTGAAGAAAATTTAGCTGCCACAGAAAAAGTTTGAAAAACACTGCCCTCAGACACCCCAAAGTAGGTGACTTGAGTTTCTGGCATGGGCTCCTCAGGACAACAACAAGCCAGCCATTCCTAATGCAAGGCAGGGCACTTGAGTGGAGTCAGCCCGAGTTTGGAAACAAAGTCGTGGCACCCAACTGAATGGCTGCAGTACTTCCACCATTTAGTCAGTCATAAAGCTGAAAGTAACCTCATAAACCTCTCCGCCCATGCCCTCATTTCACAGATGAGGAGACTTCTAATGAAAAATTTCTATCAGAATTGACAAGTTATTCTTTTAGGAGGTATTTCTTCTAAAACTGGCATTCTCATGATGGGGAATAATCTATACTTTCAAGGCACAAACACAGTGATGGAATCTGAAACTTGAGGTGAAACTGGTTATCATTTAAGTTTTGCATATGGCAAACTGCCACATGGGAAGGTTAAAAAAAAAAAACAGACTTAAGTCTGCAGCCCAGGAACCAATCATTCCATTATAATAGGACATCAGGCTCTGCTAACCAGAATGACCAACAGATGAACAAAAACTTGGTATGCAAGTCCACATGAAGCACAGAGCTCTATGGAAGCAAAAAACAAAGTCAAGTCAACTACAAGAGGGCTAAGAAAACTACTAGAAGAGATGTTTCTGGGAGATTCTAAACTGCAAACTGGGGTAAACTGACCAATCGATTTGGGATAGAAAGGCAGAAGAAACTGTCAGGCACTGGCATCACCTGCCTGGGACTCTGCTTCTCATTTCATAACCTCTGAAGGTGCTTATTTTGGATAAAAGTATAGAATTTAGGATTTTAAAAATGTCTTTCACATATTCAATTTAAAAATCACATTTATTCCATCCAACTCTGATGGGGCAGAAATAATTTATCATCATCACAGCAGGCTGCTAAGGGTCTAAAGCAGCAGCTACCACAAAGGCCTAATGCAATCTTTCTCCCTGAAAATTATTAATAAAAGAATGGTTTAGGTTGGCACTCCCTCCAGACCCTCTGAAGCTGGCTAAGTAACCTCAGAAGTACCCTGTTAGTTCGGTAATTCTGTGAGTCAATGGAAAAATAACAGCAATTAATCTCGGGTTCTATGTTTCAATGCCTTGCTATTAAAGAAAGAACATGATGAAATATGCACAGATAAAGCTCCTTTCTAGTTTTATCTCAGAACCTGATAAAAATAACTTACTTTTGCATATGCTCACTGCTGTATCTCCAGCACCTAGACAGGATCTGGTATAAAGTGGGACCTCAAAAAATATTTTTCCAATGTCACTATTACCCAAAAATTCTGCAAAATGAAAAATGTGCCTTTAAAAAAAAATTGTTATTTATATTGATATATGAGTAAGAAAGGAAATCTCAAACTCAACATCCATTTCGATATATGTTCTTTTCTTGGTATGGGCTTGGTGAAATCAGACAATGAAGGTAATGCATATCCTCTCTATCGTTTACAATGTGATTTTGGGCAAATAACTTGAATGTTCTCTTAAGTATCTATGGCCTCATTTCTAAAATAAGGCCAATCATCTCTTCCTCACAGAGTTGCAATACAGATGAAATGTTTCAGAGCCTACTTAGCACACACCAGACATATATTCAACAAATAAATACCCATGAGAGAATATGGGAAAATCTCTTATATTCTCCGTGGACCTCAAACATGAGCTCTGAGTAAAGGTTAGTATCATCCATGTTACTTTCTGGGTTTCTCCCCAAAGAGATGAGTCCTTCATTCATTACAGCAAGAATTCTCTGCCCTGCCTGTGATCAGAGATCCCAGGGGAGCTTTCTAGCCAGGTAATTTGAGGACCCTGACTCTCCAGGGGTGGGCAGGAAGAGAAGGCTCTCTGGTGTGGCTCCCGCCTGATCCTGAGCACTTAGGCCCTGACCCAGGCCCTCCAGGAGCCCAGGTACTTGAGGACAGAGAGGCACCATAAAGGTCACAGGCAGCGTGATGCTTCAGAGGCGACAAGAAACAGGCGCAGCATGGGGAGCACCAGTAAAGGATAGCCGGCCCAAATTAGGAGAACATGAGCTGTGCCTGAGAGAAGCATCCTTAATTTAACCAGTACATGAAAAGCAGTTTGGAGACAGCTTCTTCAAGCTGTGATTTGACAGAAAGTTCAACTGAATATATACCTAAGCTTTCCAAAAAAAAAAAAAAAACAGATCTGAAATTGGCTGGTTAATTTGGCCCAAACCATAACATATGGATATCTCGAAATGCTGTTGAAAGCCTCCATTTTAAAAGTGGCATATGTATTTTTTCAATGTAAGTTTTAACATTTTTTTTAAAAAAAACATTAGTGATATAATCAGAAGGTCAATACTTACAATGCTGAGCAAAAGCATTTCTCTTTAAGAGGGAGTCGATCAAGAAGTCTTTCTCATCTTGACCTCCTAGACAAGCCAGATGCTACTTCAGTTCTTTGTATAACTTCAAGGATGTTATAACCCTTCAGGACTCAGTTTCTCCATCTGTTTAAAAAAAAAAGCAGGGAGGGATAGATCTAGCTAACTCTCATTGCCAAATATGCGGTATCTTTGAGTATGCAGTTCCTGAGAAGGGTAAGAGGAAAGAGGGTTTCTAAAATAACATAAATTCACACAGGCTTTAAGAAAAAGTTCCTAGAGACCTTGTTCACCTCGAAACAGGACAGACCAAACAATATGCCCCCCTCTTTTTTCTTCTTAATCAAATTTCCATGACTTCATCTCCCAGATGCCACAAACCTCTCTCAATATAAGCCAAGGCTTAAGATAGAATAAATCTACTCATAGGCTGGGAACTCTCTTGCTAAGTATGGGGTTGTGATAATCATGTAAGATGAGCATGATATCGAGCAGAAAGGCCCACACTGCGGATGCGGAGAAGGCCACACTGGGCCTGGTGCTATATGCTACTCAACACCTCTGCTCAGCCCATAGTGAAGCGTGTATGATACAGACAAGGAAAATCCGAGGCTTAAAAAAGTGCTTTCATTTAATACTGATGATGGGAGAATCATATATTTTTATAATATATGCAAAGTATCAGCAAAGATCCTATTTTGTAACATTCTCAAATAATAATGAAGGAAAGGTCACAAAAACAAAATGTGGCCAAGACCAGTCTATTTTTAAAGCATGAGGTATTTAGAGTACATGAAAAAAACGAATTTTTCATTAACTCCAATTCACAGAAAACCTTAGTATTCATTAAATACCATAAAAACTCTTCTCATAGGCTTTAAACTTGATAGTACTACATGCTCTAGAAACCCTCTAGAGTAGCTATGGAATATTAACATTTATTAAGCATTAAGAACTGCAGAGTACATAAATAGGGAAACTGCTCACTTACAAATTCAGGAATTCAAAAGCACGTAACAACAACCAATCCTGGGAACAGTTCAACAGTTTAACTCGCTACAACAGCCTGATTCTATAAGCACTTAAGTGTTCCTGAGTTGCAGTGATAAAAGTTCATCTTTAAAAACTGAAGAAGTACTACTATAGCCAAAGGTTAGCAAAGCACATTTGTTGAAAGTCAATGAAAGGAAATTAACCAGGAATAAGAGAATTTGTACTAACATAACGTCTGCAAAGTAAAATGTCTTCTCTCAATATTTATAGGGGAAACATGGCTCCCTTCTTTTCTCACACCATTTCTTAGGCATATAACACTGTGCATAAAATGCCCAACTTATACCATTTTGAAAGGGTTGTCCTAAAAAGCACAAAGCCATTTTTAATCACAGACAACTGCAAGAAGAACCAATACAACTCTTTTTCCCACTTGCTGTAAGGGAAGAAATAGACAGACAGCCAGAATGTTACTGAAAATGCTTAATGATAAACTCAAGTTGCCAAAGATGGAGGTTTGTGAAAAACAGAATCCTGCTAAACATTAATGTAAAAATGATCTCTTGGAAATCCAGTCTCCAATACACATGTCAATAGAAAGTTGTAGAAGTATATAGCCGAACAGGCAAATAATTTCTCCCATCTCCTTCGGAATGTTTTCACATTGCTCTTACAGTTCGGTTCATGAGATGTAATATGATCTAGTACACTGTGTAAATGGATTCATTTGGAAAGTCTCCTTCATTCACAGGTCTGAAAAATGCTTGCTTCCTGCGTTCTGAAGGAGGCCATTTTATAATCAGTAGTTTTTATGAGACTGACTTGGGGTGCTTGTCATGCGATTAGACACTGGCAAGCTCAGCCCTGGTGTGGGGAACAACTGAGCAGTAGCCAAATGCTCTTGCTTGAACGCTCAGAAGCCTAAAATAATCAGCTCTTAGCCTTGAGTTATTACCTTCCCAAGGCATCCATTAAGTTTCAAGTATTTTACCTGAAAGGAGTAATAGCTACCAGCCACAAATACATGTCTAAATGCTACATGCAAGTTTGTTTCTGTCAGTAAAGAGAGGACAGGGTAGGATGACACCAAAAGCCGCCCCCCCCCATGACTAGTTGCGTTGCCTGAGTCGTAAGGAAAGGAGAAAAAGGGGAGAGGAGGGAGATGCAGTGAAAAGAGAAAGAAGGCTGACAGGGAGAGAAAAGGGGACGGAGGGAGGGAGAGGGGGACACAGGGAGGGTCTGGGGAAAGAGGGAGAGAGACAGAGAGAGGACGGTTCCTAGTAGTAGGTGAGAAACCTAAAAAAAAGACACTAAATTTCTCTGCCTTCAAGGCAGGTGAGAAACCTAAAAAGACACTAAATTTCTCTGCTTCCCTAGGTCGCCTTAAAAGCAGGTAATTCTATGTTTGCTTTCACTTCCAAACAACTTTACCTATGCATACAGGTGAAGCCTAAAATTAAAATGAATTGAGAAAAAAATTGAGAGGGCCCAATGACACAATCAGTGGAAAAGCAACACGTTTTTACCTCCCAGTCAAGAAGAGCATTCTGGGAAAGGAGACTTGCCAGCTTCCAAAGGCACCCAGCCTTGGGAGCTTGGCTACTTCATGGGCTGACGGCAGCTCAAAGGCCTGTTGTTGGAGACACAGCACATCCATCCTTCCCTCACACCATCATCAACCTGACGGTGAGCTTTCCAGGTAAGGTGTCTTTGTTGGTTGGTTGAGGCCCTTGCCTCCTTCTTAGTTTGGGAGGCAGTTTTATTTCGTATCACATCACCACATTTATTAGAGCTGACTTGGGGAAAGTGGGTGTGGAGCATGGATAAAGGAAAACATTACATCCTCTGTGGAAATTCCAGGCCTTTCCCTCCTTTCAGGTACACCAGAGTTCACTGTGGTCATTATATTCAGAAGACTCACACAGTGCAAAAGGCAGTATTTTGGGGAATGAAGCCATAAACCAGTAAAATAAGCCTCAAACTGTTTTCCCGATTTATTACTCTCATCTCCCATACACAGCATGTTACATGGAGTGCAACAGAACCGGGAAGTTCTTTCAGGATCAAAAAATCACTTCTATTTTTAAAAAATAACTTGTAAAGGCTGGGCGCTGTGGCTCACGCCTGTAATCCCAGCATTCAGGGAGGCCGAGGCAGGCGGATCAGCTGAGGTCAGGAGTTTGAGACCAGCCTGGCCAACATGGTAAAATCTGTCTCTACTAAAATTACAAAAATTAGCCGGGCGTGGTGGCGGGTGCCTGTAATCCCAGCTACTCAGGAGGCTGAGGCAGGAGAATCGCTTGAACCAGGGAGGCGGAGATTGCAGTGAGCCGAGATCACGCCACTGCACTCCAGCCTGGGGGACAAGAGCGAGACTTCATCTCAAAAAAAAAAAATTTGTAATAGAAATTTTTTTTTCAAAATTTAAGGCAGCAAAAAGTTTAGCACTCTTAGATAGCCCAAACTATTACTTTAAAAACTAGATAAATATATATGATGTTTAAATGTGGCAAACATTTTTAAAACATTGACTACTATTCAAGATACCAACTTTTAAAGAATAAAATATGATTCATTAGACAGTGTAATTTGTCTTTTGTTTTAAAACTCAGTTACTGTCATAATAAAAAAAGAGTTGGCAACATAAGGTTCACTTTTCTTTTTTTTTTTCTTTTTGAGACAGAGTCTCACTCCGTCACCAGGTGCCAGGCTGGAGTGCAGTGGCGCGACTTCGGCTCACTGCAACCTCCGCCACCCGGGTTCAAGCAATTCTCCTGCCTCAGCCTCGCAAGTAGCTGGGACTACAGGCGCGCGCCACCACGCCCAGCTAATTTTTTTGTATTTGTAGTAGAGACGGGGTTTCACCATGCTGGCCAGGATGGTCTCGATCTCTTGACCTTGTGATCCAACCGCCTCGGCCTCCCAAAGTGCTGGGATTACAGGCGTGAGCCACCGCGCCCGGCCTAAGGTTCACTTTTCAATTACTCTGCAATTCGTTGTCCTTTTTTCTACCTGCCAGTGTGTGAGAGACTGCTACACAAGTTAAGGTAAAAAATATAAAGCTCCCCTATGGCTCAGTTTCCTTTTAAGTAACGTGAGGAAATTGTCAAAGATTTGTTTATGCCCCTCATAACTTTTGAGAATAAGTAAAACTTATAAAGTACTTTGCAAATATAAAAAGCAGTTTTTAAAGATGGGGTAGGGGGTGGACACGCAGAATAAATATTTCTACATCAAAATTCTTATTTCATGACTACCTTTTAATTTTCGAAGTCTCCTATATTTTCAAAATGTATTTTATAACAGCCATAATCCCTAGGGAAGCATTTTTAGTAAACACTCTTTGAACTGAGGAAGAAGTGTCTCAGATTTGGAGCCTAAGGAGACGTGATGACTAAAAACACTGTGGGATCCTGGATGGGATCCTGGAACAGAAAAAGGCCCTAAGTGGAAAAACTGGTGAAATCCAAATACAGTCTGCAGTTGAGTTAGTAGTTCTGTACCAATGTTAATTTCCTGGCCTTGATAAGTATACCACGGTTAACAGAGGAAGCTGGGCAAAGGGTATATGGGAACTCGCTGTACTATTTTCACAATTCTGCAAATTCTAAATTAGCTCAAAATCAAAAGCTTTAAAAAATCATTCTTTGAGTAAGAAAATCAATTGTTACATGTCTTATTAAGAAATCTAAATCTTGGCCAGGCATGGAACACTTTGGGAGGCCGAGGCAGGAAGATTGCTTGGAGCCCACCCAGGAGTTCAAGACAAGCCTGGGCAATATGGCAAGACCGCATCTCTGTAACCGGGAAAAAAAGAACCTAAATCTATAGGTTACTGTGTACTGTAATGTTATAGTTCAGTGATTCCACTAGATGGCACTCTGCTTTCTTCAGTGACCAGAGACACCTCTTCACACTTCTAGCATCCATCACCTGATAGAAATACTTTTTGAGCTTATTTTATACCACCAAGGGGCATACGTCTTTTCAAAATTTATTCCGTGATTTGAGTCTCATTATATAAAATATTGTTTGCTTTATCTTCTTAAAATGTCTTCTTTCAGGATTCAAGCCTTACTATCATTTCAGAATTTTAAGACATGTTTTGTGAATCCAGCAACTCAACACATTTACTAAGCCATTACTTTGTGTTACTATTATCTCTGCAGTCTGAGGAAACCCATTCTCTTTAGCACTGACCAACATAAAAACTGTTCATCCTCCTATACATTTGAAAACTGCGTAAGATTCAAAGAGTAACTCTGAGCAAGGAGGAAACAAATGCTTTCCACCCTGTTCGCATGACTCTGATGGTGCTGGACACCCGAGGATTTTTACTGCTTAAATACAGGGTTAGCTATTGAATAATAACTTCTAGATTCCTTTTATGTATCAAGGCTGAAAACCAAGGTTCCTTTTTAAATTAAAACCAAATAGCTAGGAGTTCACCAGTTCCAACGAGGTTTGGCTTCTGCACTCTAATCATATTTATTAATATCTGTAGCATTTCCTGGTCTATTCGATAACGTCCTGAATAAAAGTCGTGTCATCCATACTCTTCAGCTCATCACTGCTCTCTGCTGAAAAGCTCTAATAAACCCAAGACTCTTAAGTTCCTTCCAATACTGAAGTTTCATTTTAGGAAAGGTATTTCAAACGTTGCTAACATGAATTTAAAAAATAAAACAAACTCATTTGGGGGGCTTCCATGTGAAAATAAAAATAGAGTCGTGCTCTTTATTAACCTTTTCCCAAAGTGCTAAACCTAGATGAGACTGGAAGAACTTCAGTCTTTGAATTTTACAGAATAAGTGCTTACAGTACTTCAGAATAAACTGGAAATAGTGATTATGCATAAGAGATGATACTTGTAATACCTGGCACTAGCCAAAACCAAAGGATGTAAAAACAGGAGACACCCTCAATTTGGACTGAGGTGTCTTGCAAAGGCTTGAGGCAATTCTTATACCAAACGTCCATATAAATTCCTCCGAATTCATTTTTCATTTATATATACCAACAAAAATGCTGAAGAGTAGAACACAATAACCAAATTAGATTAAAAAAACTATTTCCCTTTAAAATAAACAATCTTCTCTAATTGTGAAAACAAAACTCTAAAATAAATTTTTTCCTAAATAAAACACCAAGCCCTGCAGGACGGTTTCTCCAGACCCCTTATCTGGCTCAGGGTCAAGGGAAGTTAGGAAAATGGAGTTTCAAGGAAAATAACATTTAAAAAATATTGTCAAGAAGAATGAAAACAAAACATTTTTTGATTAACACAGATAACAGAAAATTCCATAACAGACTATCCTGTCCTTGCACATTTTGATTAGTTTTATGTTTTCTCTATTCATAAATAATGTTATTATGATCCTTCATTTTAAAAAGATAGCATCTATGTTTATGAAAAGGATGGTTGGTCAGTTCTTGTACTTTTTTATGTCATGATAAGAAAAAAAAAATCCAAGGAAGAAAAATTCAAACAAACCTTTTATGGTTTCAGTTCACAGACATCACTGCCAACCTTGTTTTGATCAACTGGTTGCTCTTGCTTAATGGACATCTATGGTATTTCTTCAGTGCAAAACAAGAAGCAAGCTCCCCCCAGGAAAAACTCCCCCAGGAAGCCAGTGGAAAAGAAGCCGTACTTGTAACAATTCTCAAAAAGACAGAACTTCCTAAGAAGCTTAAACAGTTACTTTCCTTCTCCCTGAGGGAATCCTTATTGCGACCACTTCAGCTGCCTTTTGTATTAAAGGAACCTTTAAATAGCTCTCCTTCTACTTATATTCCTTCTAAATTCACTATTGTTACTCATTATGAGTTCACCGATATTAGTCAGCACAAGTCAGTTTAGTCACCATATTTTTTAAACCACCAAGCCCCCCCACCTTCAACTTCTGGTTTTCCTTTCCCTCCGGTATTTTGCAACATTTGAGAGGATGAGTAACTATACCCAAGAAATGCTACTGGGCTTCTTCTGTTTGTGGTCTAAAAGGTAATCGTATCTCCATTAAAAAAAAAAAAAAAAAACAGGAATGCAACTCTTCACGACTCTTTCGGCCACTTTCTTTTCTTGTGAAAAGGTAACACCTAGGATTTAGGGAGTTACCTTGAGATTAAAAGTTTATTCCGCATATTTTGTTTGGCCATCATTTCTCTTTTAACTTATTTAGTAACACACAGTCTTTTATTTCTTTATCCAAACAATAAATAGGCAAATGAGTACCACTCTTTCTTTCAAAAGACCCTAGTCTATGATTTCTGTCAATTACAAATAAGAAATGAAAACCGATCCTGGAAACTTAGCGCCTGTGTTGGCCTTCAAAATTGTCTCTCGGTTTGGGTCCTACACAATCAGCCCCGACGTACCTTCTCTATCTGACAAGACTTTCACAAATCTGCCATCGCTGTAACATACTTGCTGGATTGAAAGAAAAAGCCTCCTTGCTCTGAGCAATTCACAGGGACCTTGAAAGTTCCCCTGCCCCTCTGTCCATCCACCCCCAACCACCTGAAACCAGAGGCTTCCCAAGAAACAGAACTGGAAATGGAAACAGAAAACTTGCCTAACCACTGTGACTAGCAGCCATCCCTGCTCTCTGGACTCACAGTATACCTACATCCTCATCCTTCCTAACCACCAGGTCCCCACATGTTCCCTTCCCAACTGAACACTTGATTCCTCCCAGAGATTCTACCCTGAGGTTTCTGTTTTACCCACAACACCTGGCATTTGGATGCACATACTAAATGTCTGCAAAGAGAAACCTCCTTCATTTTTAAAGGTAGGACATCCGAGACCTATGGCAAATTATTGTCCTACCCTGGTGTGTTTCCTTTTCCATCATTCAAGCAACCTGGAATAGCAGTGGTGTATAATTCTTTTTTTTTTTTTTTGAGACGGAGTTTCGCTTGTTACCCAGGCTGGAGTGCAATGGCACAATCTCGGCTCACCGCAACCTCCTCCGCCTCCTGGGTTCAAGCAATTCTCCTGCCTCAGCCTCCCGAGTAGCTGGGACTACAGGCACGTGCCACCATGCCCAGCTAATTTTTGTATTTTTAGTAGAGACGGGGTTTCACCATGCTGACCAGGATGGTCTCGATCTCTTGACCTCATGATCCACTCGCCTCGGCCTCCCAAAGTGCTGGGATTACAGGCGTGAGCCACCGCGCCCGGCCTAGTGGTGTATAATTCAAACAACACAAGGGAGAGTTCCCCAGGGAACCAGTAATCACCATCTGCACCTCCTAATGAACACCACAAATGTGCCCCTCACAATACTAAGGTAATCTGCCACGTCATAGGGATCTTTCCTTCCACATGGACGAATGCCATCATGAATTGCCATGGAATTGTCTATTTGGCCTTTACAGAGTGGCTGTATTGAACTTAGAGGGGTTTTGCTTGCTATGCAACATGGTGTGTAGACTTTCTCCTTGAATTTCTTCCCCCTCGCTCCCGCAGACATGGAGTCTTGCTCTCTTGCTCGACTGCCCAGGCTGGAGTGCACTGGCGCAATCTTGGCTCACTGCAACCTCTGCCTCCCAGGTTCAAGCGATTCTCTTGCCTCAGCTTCCTCAGTAGCTGGGATTATAGGCGCCCGCCACCATGCCGCGCTAATTTTTATATTTTCAGTAGAGATGGTGTTTCACCACGTTGGCCAGGCTGGTCTTGAACTCCTGACCTCATGATCCGCCCGCCTCAGGACTCCCAAACTGCTGGGATTACAGGCGTTAATGACTGAGATTGTGCACTGCACTCCAGCCTGGGTGACAAAGTGAGACCCTGCCCCTCCTCCCCCCACCACACACAAATACCAGCACTTTGGGAAGCTGAGATGGGAGGATCACTTGAGGCCAGGAGCTCAAGACCAGCCTGGGCAAAATGACAGACTCCATCTCTATTTAAAAAAAATAAAAATAAAAATAATTATAGCGGGGCGCAGTGGCTCACACCTGTAATCCCAGCACTTTAGGAAGCCGAGGCGGGCAGATCACAAGGTCAAGAGATCGAGACCATCCTGCCCAACATGGTGAAACCCTGTCTCTACTAAAAATTCAAAAATTAGCTGGGCATGGTGCCATACACCTGTAATCCCAGCTACTCAGGAGACTGAGGCAGGAGAATCGCTTGAATCCAGGACGCAGAGGTTGCAGTGAGCCAAGATCGCGCCACTACACTCCAGCCTGGCGACAGAGAGAAATTCCATCAAAATCTGGAAACCATCATTCTCAGCAAGCTGACACAAGAACAGAAAATCAAACACCGCATGTTCTCACTAATAGGTGGGTGTTGAACAATGAGAACACATGGACACAGAGAGGGAAGCATCACATACCAGGGTCTGTTGGGGGGACTAGGGGAGGGACAGTGGGGGGTAGGGAGGTTGGAAAGGGATAACATGGGGAGAAATTCCAGATATAGGTAACGTGGGAGTGGACGCAGCAAACCACCTTACCATGTATGTACCTATGCAACAATCCTGCATGTTCTGTACATGTACCCCAGAACCTAAAGTACAATAAAAAATTTAAAAAATTAAAAAAATAAACAATTATATATGTATCTCCATACCATAAGTATTTTGAATGAGGAAAATCAATTATGTGCCATTATTTGTTATAAAGCATTAATTTTTTAAAACTTTATTTTTTAGGTGGTAGGTATATATGTGTTCACTGTAAAATCTTTCAACTTTGCCATAGACTTGAAAATGTTCATAAAAAATAGGAGGAAAAACTTATTTTTTCAAGCCATATATACACAAAATTAGGGCTTGTTAAAAGTCTCTTGAAAATATTTCTTCTTGTCTCCAAATTGGCATAGACAAAGCAAGCAGTCCCTGGCTTCCACCTGCCTTCTAAAGGAATCCCTCCCTTTGGGGAGAATATCTGTGAAGGCCCTCACCTGACTCACACCTAAGAAGCAGCTGACTGCCCTGACAGTTGGCAGGGCTTAAGCATGCAACTCCTCCCCAGCGTTCTGTAGTGGAAAGGACGGGACCAGCTGTCACTGCCGTAAAATGGTGCACCTGGTCCTCCCTCTCCATCCCATTCTCAACTCAAGTGTGTCTGAGGGTCTAGGGCCGTAAGGAAGCCACATTGTATAGCCTACAAGTATTTTCCCAGGCACTTCAGACTTGTTTGTCAGCTTTTTCTAAGGCTTTTCTGGTGGGAAAAAAAGAAAAATAAAAAATGCTTTTTCTAAAGCTTTTCTCCTTCCCATCCAGTCAGCTGCACACTGTCTTGCTTTCCAGAGAACATCAAAGCAGCAGAGAAAGGCAAGGCATTCCCTGATTCCTCTTAACTCCGGGCAAGATAGAGGCATTTATTTCTTTGAGACAGAGTTTCGCTCTTGTTGCCCAGGCTGGAGTGCAATGGCATGATCTCGGCTCACTGCAACGTCAGCCTCCCGGGTTCAAGCGATTCTCCTGCCTCAGCTTCCTGAGTAGCTGGGATTACAGGCATGAGCCACCATGCCCAACTAATTTTTTGTATTTTTAGTAGAGATGGGGTACCTCCATGTTGATCAGGCTGTTCTCGAACTCCTGACCTCAGGTGATCTGCCCGCCTCGGCCTCCCACAGTGCTGGGATTACAGGAGTGAGCCACTGTGCCTGGCGAGAGGCATTTGTAGTGCTGTAGTGGAGACCACACACTCTATACCACATGCCAGCTCACGGAGGGGCCCCAGCCAACTACAGGAAAAGTTAAAGAGAAGCTCCCACCCTCGGTTGCTTCTCATCCCTATCCAGGAATCCTAAGGGACGGGGAGGAGAAAAAGGCTCATTCTCACAGCTTGTACCTGCCAAAGACAGGCGATCTCTAACACTGCAGCATCTGTGAGGACAAGGACCCCAGCCACTATCCAAATCTGGCCTCTCCAGCCGTCTCATCATTTTGCTCTCAGGAAAAAACAAGGTTGTGAAAAAAATGAAAGTAACACTACGCATTTCAGATTCTCCCTTTCAATCAGATTCTACCCCGACCACGTGTTCTTTCAAGTCAAATCTTCGTCTTCTAGTTCTCTGGCAGCACTTCTTAGACTAAAGCCAGACCACAGAGCATATTGCTGGTGTGGTTTTGCTCTAGCCAGAGCTGCTGCTTCAACTCTGAGTGGGGCTGGAATCCATATAGAAGCTGATCTGTGAGAAACACCCACAAAGTCCAATGGGAAAACCCATTAACTAACCTTAATGATCTCATAGGTCATCCATCCTTTCATGGCTCCAACAGCTCCTTTCTCGCCCCACCCCCCCTTTTCCCCTTATCTCTTCCCTCTAGACATTCTATGGAAGCACAGACAACTTTAGGAGAAAATGCCATGTTTATCACAATGAGCACTTGAGCACATGCCTCAGTCTGTACCCCTAAGGGACAGTCTAAGAGACTGTAATACTGAGAGGCAGCCAGATGGGGTGTGTGAGGAGGGGGGGTTTGGAGGAGTGTGAACGTAAATTGCTAGTACTGGAATTTCAGTGGAGGAAATTCCATGTTTCCCAAGTATGAAAGTCTGATATTAAATATCACAAACAAAAATTCCATGTCTTAGCGTACATGTCTCAGATTTAATTTCTGTGTGTTCTCTGTGGTTTGGTTGTTTTACCTCCCAAGAAAAAGCTTTCATGAGACCACTCTTTACAAAAAGACGAACTACCTTCACAGATGAATGGGTAAACACAATATGGTATATATACATAACGGAATACTATTCAGCCTTAAAAATAAGGAAAGCCTGTCATCTGCTATAACATGGATGAAACTGTTGGACATAATGTTACATGAAATAACCCAGGCACAGAATGACAATTGCATGACTCCATTTATATGGGTTATCTAAAGTAGTCAAACTCCTAGAAACAGCAAGCAGAATAACGGTTGCCAGGGGCTACAGGGCAGAGGAAAATGGGGAGTTGTTGAATCTACTTTCAGTTCTGCAAGATGAAAAAGTTCTAGAGATCTGTTGCACAACAATGTGAAATATTAACACTACTATGTTGTACACTTAAAAACGGTCAGGGTGGGCAGTTTTATCATGTGTTTCTTGCCACAATTTTAAAAGTACCACCCCTTCATGCCACATTTTGGACACTCTAACTCTCCAAGTCAACATTTTGATATTTCAAAATAAAGCAAATATTTGGGTGACTTATCTCTTGCTAAAAATGAAAACCCTAAAATTCAGTTGCTTCGAAGACTCAAAAAGGATAATTATGAAGCACTTGAAACCATTGCTTGTGCCAAACTTTGTCATTTTAAGCACGCGTGACATTTTCATAGCAGGAAGGATCCTGACATTCTTCTCAAATGGTATGCATGGTATGCTGAATTGGCTTCTAAATCAAATGAGGCTGCTGATACGTAGCCTTTTAGCAAAAGAAGGATGTATCACAAGACAGCCTCAGAGACTGAACACTGCGGCTATTCTAACAAAGCAGCGAAATGAATCATTCATGCGTAGAGGGAGTATACAAGCGTTACTAGCTACTGCCACTTTTTGAATGGTTCCCGCATTGGTTCCCCCTCTAACCAAACCTCTTTACTCTCTCATTCCTCTAAACACTAATCCATCATCCATTCCCCTGAAATGTAGATGCTTCAGGAAGGAGACCGCATTTGTAACTTATTCACACAGGACTCCGTTCAGAAAAGCTAAACTCAAAGCAAACTGCACATTTCTAAAGCTCATGATTTCAACTTTCCACGGTAAGAATTATAATGTAAGGGAAAGAATGGGAATGCTGAAGACTATTTCCCCTATAAAGGAAATCTGATGAATATTTCTGTATCTTGACTATGGAGATGAAAAAACAAGTACTAATAACTGAATTTCCCAATAGCTCATGACTCCTTGGCTTTGGGGATCTATGATTCAGAAGAACATTCTCCGTTTGCATTTCACCAGAAGCATTATGGAGGTATGTGAAAACATGAACAAGATAGGAAATACATTTGCATAGTTTCTGTATGATTTGCATACTCCTCCACAAACTGTACTCTATTGAAAACACACACACACACACACACACACACACACACACACACACACACACACGCAGAGTAGAGGTTAGTTTCTGAACGCCATAAGGGCATGCCATGATTTTTCTTCCTTCCGCCCCCATTACAATTAATTTGTACCTGATGCCACTATCACTGACACAAGTATCGCCTCAGAGGTGCAAGAGATGAAAAGCCAGGGAGAAGCAATCCTATGAGGCTTTGCCCAGGGCGAGCCTCCAGTGCACATACTGGCCTAAGAAAGGCTGCAGTAGGTACATACTCAGGCACATTCTGGCAGGGGTCTGAGAACTAAAGGAGAGAACAGACTGAACTGCAACGTCATGGTTCAAGCTATAATCAGCAAAGTCTCCCAAATTTCACATGCCGTGGAGCAGAAGAGATGCCTTAACTATGAAGCGGGCAAGGCCTGGCCCTGCCCTTCTAATCCCTTTTCATCCAAAGGCCCCCTCCTTGCTCATACTTCATCACCATCTTCTCCAAATCTAGCCATAGGAGCTGCTACTAAATGACGCTTTACATGGTACTTGTTTGGGGAATTTGAAGCTCTCGTCCTCCAGGCGTGTGTTCCTGTTTTAATAGAAAGTACTGGCCGGGCGCATGGCTCACGCCTGTATTCCCAGCACTTTGGGAGGCCGAGGCGGGAGGATCACCTGAGATCGGGAGTTCGAGGCCAGCCTGACCAACATGGAGAAACCCTGTCTCTACTAAAAATACAAAATTTGCTGGGTGTGGTGGTGCATGCCTGTAATCCCACCTATTCAGGAGGCCGAGGCAGGAGAATCGCTTGAACCCAGGAGGCAGAGGTTGTAGTGAGCCGAGATCGCCGCCACTGCACTCCAGTCTGGTCAAGAAGAACGAAATTTCGTCTCAAAAACATAAAAAATAATAGTATCAGGCCAAGCATGATGGCTCACGCCTGTTAATCGCAACACTTTGGGAGGCCAAGGAAGGAAGATCGCTTCAAGCCAGGAGTTCAAGACCAACTGGGGCAACATCCTGAGACTCCCTCCTGTCTCGACAAAAAAACCTTTTAAAAAAAATTACCCTGGCGTGGTGGCACGCGCCTGGGGTCCTAGCTACTCAGAAGGCCAAGAAGGGAGGGTTGCTTGAGCCCAAGAGATCGAGGCTACAGTGAGAAAGATGATTGTACCACTGCACTCCAGCCTGGGGAACAAGGCAAAACCCTGGTCTCAAAAAAAAAAAAAAAAAAAAAAAAAAAAAAAAAAAAAAAAAAAAAAAAAAAAAAAAAAAAAAAAAGCATCAAAGATCTTCCATGAAGAAA
The DNA here is from genome assembly GCA_004027835.1 of Alouatta palliata. Lineage (NCBI taxonomy): Eukaryota > Metazoa > Chordata > Mammalia > Primates > Atelidae > Alouatta > Alouatta palliata. The sequence continues at coordinate 8,624 of PVKV010027501.1, read as the reverse complement.
AGACAGAAGAAGCCCTGGGTGGGGACTCCTAGAGGCCAGAGTCGACTGTTCCCAATGGCCAAAGCCTGTTCTCACCCCATGGGTAGCACCAGGCTCCTGACAACAGCCCTGATACACACGTGGCAGGACTAACATGAATGAGCTGCTTCTTTCTGGTACACCCCCCAACTAACCCCGTAAACTTCTTCCCCCTCTCAAATCAGGCTGGGTGGGCCACGTGGTGACGTGAACAGAGTACCTGGGATCTCCAGCCCGGGGGTTCAAACTCAGCACCAAAGCAGACAGCAGGGCCTCCTCACTCAGACTGTAATCTGCTGGAAACACACACACACACACACACACACACACACACACACATCTATTGAAGACTATTTTCCCTATAGCAGAAATCTAATGAACATTTCTGTATCTTGGCTATGGAGATGAAAAAACAAATACTATATATATAAATGAATTTCCCAATAGCTCATGACTCCTTGGCTTTTGGGATCTATGATCCCAAAACCCAGCTTTCTCCCGTCGCTGTCTAAATAAAGGACCACAAGAAACATACTTAACAACTCTTAGGCCAACCTGGTTCCTCTAGCTTTCTAGTGACCTGACGCTATTACAAGACACTGCTGTAAACCAGTTCCAAAATTAGAATCAGCATCTGTATCTTGAAGCTGCAAAGAGAGAAGGGAAGCTTTGATGAGTGTCCTTTGGGACCTTATTTAGATCTAAGTGATCGGGAAGAGGCACACTGTGCACATAAAACTGACTAGAAGAATTAGGGACAATCTCAACTATTAATAGCCAACATTCCCTTCAGGAGGGAAACAAAATGGGGAGGGGAGGCAGGGAAGGTGAAGGTAATAACAATTCCCCATTATTGTGTAAATGACTTAAGTAACTTCAGGCTTCACTTTCCTCACTGCAGTTTAGAGAATTCCCAGATTATCTTGGGGTTAACTTACACTTACATAATGGTGGGTGACTGTGGGCTTTATGGGTCCAACCCACAGACCTAATTCAGAATTGTGGTAACCCACCTTACACATCATCTCTTCCCTCCTCACCTGCCCAAGAGACAGCCACGCCCCATAATCAGACAAAGGAAAAAGGAACAAAGAAAAAATGAAGGACAAAGAATATTATGATCAAGCTTAAACCACATATGGCTAGCAGAGATATTTTAAAGAGAAGGACCAGGCCAGGCACAGTGGCTCACGCCTATAATCCCAGCACTCTGGGAGGCTGAGGCAGGCGGATCACCAGAGGTCGAGAGTTCAAGACCAGCCTGACCAACATGGAGAAACCTCATCTCTACTAAAAATACAAAATTAGGCGGGCATGGTGACGCACGCCTGTAATCTCAGCTACTTGGGAAGCTGAGGCAGGACAGTCTCTTGAACTCAGGAGGTGGAGGTTGCGGTGAGCCAAGACTGTGCCATTGCACTCCAGCCTGGGCAATAAGAGCGAAACTCCGTCTCAAAAAAAAAAAAAAAAAAAAAAAAAGGAGGGGAAAAAAGAAACCGAAGAAACCACCATGCCAGGGACTTCACAAGGGACAGAGGATAAACACGGGCATAGAAGAGGCCTTCCCTTTATCTTTTATCTTGAAAAATGAAGAGCTGCACTGTTTTGTGGCCAACTTCACTTACCACCTGCCCTTTCTCATATTCTGGTACATGCAAAAGTACTTGGAAAACTTTTTATTTTATTTATTTATTTTTTTTGAGACAGAGTCTCACTCTGTTGCCCAGGCTGGAGTGCAGTGGTGCGATCTTGGCTCACCGCAACCTCCGCCTCCCGGGTTCAAGTGATTCTCCTGCCTCAGCCTCTGACGTAGCTGGGATTACAGGCCCACGCCAACACGCTCGGCTAATTTTTGTATTTTTAGTAGAGACGGGGTTTCACCATGTTGTCCAGGTTGTTCTTGAACTCCTGACCACCTCGGCCTCCCAAAGTGCTGGGATTACAGGCATGAGCCACCGCGCCGGGCGTGCTTGGAAAACTTTAAACCAGCCACTAAAGTTTGACTTTTTACTGCATCTCAGTCCCCAATATTAACTACCCTAAGAATATGATTGAGGTTGATCAAAGTCCAAAAAGAACATGCTCCATAATCACTCCCTTGTATGTATCTTCAACTCCCTTTCCACTGCCGCACTTTCTCCTCCTTGCCTGGCAAGACCCAATCCCTGCTTAAATCCAGTTCTTTGTCAACACCATGTCTGCACCCACTCAGTCCCTAGTGATAGGAGAAAAACATATCCCCACATCAACTACTTACTTTATATTCATGGCCACCAAACTCAAATGGGCCCTGAGTGTTTTCTTATGGTAATCATACATTTTACTGGCTCAACTACTCTCAGATTCTCCCCAGTGACTATTTCACACACATGGCTCTCCTCATATCTGATGCCTCCTCGTTGCTATCCTCACACTGGGCTTAATGGATTATCTTCCTGTTTCACTGAAATACCAGGCACAACCAGAACAGACCATCCACAAATGCTCCCCCCGACCACCCACCCATCACATCTGTCCTCTTAGCTACATCTGTGCCTTTATCACTCAAGACAGGCCAGTTTATGCTCCAACAACCACCGCTGGAACCCTCAGGAGCTTAACGACAAAAGACACTGAGTGTTCATCACGGTCAACTGAGGGGTCTGCTCTACACTCCCCTTACTCAGGGATGCAGGTTGGTAAGCAGCCAGATTCTAGAACATCACCAGTCACCATCGCATAAAGGAAAATAACTTTTGAAGATGTTAACACTGATAATTAAATGCTATAGCACAGAAATGCCAAGTGTTATTTAACACAATTCACTAGCCACAACCAGTTACATGATCCCATCAAGCCATCTGAAGCCAGGAAGAAAGAGTCTACCATATGCCCTGAAGTCAGAGAGCTAGCGCGCTGAACAGCTTTGACATTAGTGCTAATGACTTCCAAAGTGCCGACATACTCTTACCTTTTCTCCTATGAATATACTGTACCCCTAGCTAAGGCCAACCCACTCATGTACTAGGATCCTTCTTGCCTCCTGAAAACTGGCTCCTCTGCCTCCTGTCTCACAATAGTTTTCTTTCTACTGAATCATTCTTAGCATATAATCATTACAATTACTTACCTTAAAAATATAACTAGCCGGGTGTGGTGGCTCACACCTCTAATCCCAGCACTTTGGAAGGCTGAGGCAGGCAAATCACTTAAGCCCAGGAATTTGAGACCAGCCTGGCCAACACAGGAAGACCCCATCTCTGCTAAAAATAAAATAAAATAAAATAAAAAAGTAAAATAAAAATAAAAATAAAAGGCCAGGCGTGGTGGCTCATGCCCATAATCCCAGCACTTTGGGAGGCTAAGGTGGGTGGATCACCTGAAGTTAGGAGTTTGAGACCAGCTTGACCAATATGGTGAAACCCCCGTCTCTACTAAAAATACAAAAATTAGCTGGGCATGGTGGTGGACGCCTGTAATCCCAGCTACTCAGGAGGCTGAGGCAGGAGAATCGCTTGAATCCAAGAAGCGAAGGTTGCAGTGAGTTGACATCATGCCACTGCACTCCAGCCTGGGCAACAAGAGCAAAACTCCATCTCAAAAAATAATACTAATAAAAAATAAAATAAAAATTAGCTGGGCATGTTGGTACATGTTTGTAGTCCCAGCTACTTTCAGGGCTGAGGTGGGAGGATCACTTGGGCCCAGGAGTCCAAGACTGCAGTGAGCCATGTTTATGCCACTGCACTCTGGCCTGGGTGACAGAGCAAGATCCTGTCTCAAACAACAACAACAAAAAAAACACACTAAAAGCTTTGCCTCATGTCCTCTTTCAGTTATATTCTTATTTCTCTGTTCCTGTCAATAGTGAATTTCCTTCAAGAGAGTTGCTATATTCACTCTAATTCCTCTGCCCCACATTCTCCTGAGCTCACTCCAATAAAGAGTGTCCCCTTCTGTATTAGTCCATTCTTGCATTCCTATGAAGAAATACCTGAGACTGGGTAATTCGTAAAGAAAAAAGATTTAATTGACTCACGGTTCTGCAGGCTGTTCAGGAAGCATGATGCTGGCATCTGCTCAGCTTCTGGGGAGGCCTCAGGAAACTTAAAATCATGGCAGAAGGTGAAGGGAAAGCGGGCGCAACTTACGTGGCCACAGCAGAAAGAAGAGCGGGGAGGAGGTGCTATATACTTTTTAAAAAAAAATCTTGTTTTACTTTAAGTTGCAGGATACATCTGCAGAACGTGCAGGTTTATTACATAGGTGTATGTTTATCAGGTGGTTTGCTGCACCTATCAACTCATCATCTAGATCTTGTGCCCCGCATGCATTAGCGTTTTGTCCTGATGCTCTCCCTCTCCTCCCCACCCCCAACAGGCCTTCGTCTTGTGTTGGTCCCCTCTCTGTGTCCATGAGTTCTCATTGTTCAGCTCCCACTAATGACTGAGAACATGTGGCATTTGGTTTTCTGTTCCTGTTTGCTGAGGATAATGGTTTCCAGCTTCATCCATGTACCTGCAAAGGATATGATCTCATTCCTTTTTATGGCTGCATAGTATATTCTATGGTGTATATGTACATTTTCTTTATCCATTCTATCATTGATGGGCATTTGTGTTGGTTCCCGTCTTTGCTATTGTAAACAGTGCTGCAATAAACATTTGTGTGCATGTGTCTTCAGAGCAGAATGATTTACATTCCTTTCCTTTGGGTATATACCCAGTAATGGAAAGCTGGCTAGCCAGATGCAGAAAACTGAAACGGGACCCCTTCCTTACACCTTATACAAAAATTAACTCAAGATGGATTAAAGACTTAAATGTAAAACCCAAAACCATAAATACCCTAGAAGGAAACCTAGGCAGTACCATTCAGGACATAGGCATGGGCAAAGATTTCATGAAGAAAATGCCAAAAGCAATTGCAACAAAAGCTAAAATTGACAAATAGGATCTCGTTAAACTAAAGAGCTTCTGCACAGCAAAAGAAACTATCACCAGAGTGAACAGGCAACCTACAGAATGGGAGAAAATGTTTGCAATCTACCCATCTGACAAAGGCGTAATACCTGGAATCTACAAGGAACTGAAATTTACAAGAAAAAAAAAATAAAAAAGTAGGCAAAGGATATGAACAGACACTTCTCAAAAGAAGACATTTATGCAGCTAAAAAACGTGAAAAAAAGCTCAGCATCACTGATCATATAGAGAAATGCAAATCAAAACCACAATGAGATACCATCTCAGAAAAATAAAAACGAAAGAAAAAAAGAGATACCATCTCATGCCAGTCAGAATGGTAATTATTAAAAAGTTAAGAAACAACAGATGTTGGTGAGGCTGTGGAGAAATAAGAATGCTTTTACACTGTTGGTGGGAATGTAAATTAGTTCAACCATTGTGGAAGACAGTGTGGTGATTCCTCAAGGATCTAGAACCAGAAATACCATTTGACCCAGCAATCCCATTACTGGGCATGTACCCAAAGGAATATAAATCATTCTACTATAAAGGTGCTATATACACTTTTAAACCACCAGATCTCATGAGAACTCTACCACAAGAACAGCACCAAAGGGACGGTGCTAGACCATTTGTGAAGGATCCACCCCCAAGTTCCAATCACTTCCCACCAGGCCCCACCTCCAACATTGGGGATTAAAAGTCAACATTAGATTTGGGTGGGTACACATATCCAAAACATATCACCTTCCCAACATCCCTTCACCAAAACAGGTTAAGGTCTCCCAAGACCTCTACCTTCCTACAGCCAATGGCAAAGTTTCAGACCTTTTAGTACCCAAACTATCAGCTACATTCAACACAACTGCACACTTCAATTCTTAAAACATTTTTATGCTTCACTTCCAAGGCATTTGGTTCTCCTACCTTTCTGAGCACAGCTGCTCAGTCTCTTTTATTTGTTCATTCTATGCTCCTTTACTGTCAACAGTAGGGTATCCCAGGGGTCAGTCAGTGCTCACACCACTCCTCTTCTTGGCTATACTCCTAACGTCATTTGAGCTCATGATTTTGAATACTTTATCTATGCACTGATGACTCCCAAATGTCTACGTTGGGCCTGGATGGCCAAACTGAGAAATATTCAGCTATCCAATGTGTATGCAGTGTCACCACTTTCATCATGTTTCAGATTTGTAGAATTTTGTTAAAGAATGAATGACTCCACTTGAAAAAGCATCTAGTCCAATTACTTATTAACTAATTTCCCAAAGATTAGAAAGGGGACTCGTCACCACATAAGGCTTTCAACCACCTCCCTGCCTTCATTAAAAAGCGTAATACTGTAGGGCATCCTAAAGGTGAAAATAAAGAGGGAATATTTGAAAATAACAAACAGTAAATTAAGACAATAACAAACTTAAGTATGTTTCTAATAAAGTTAAAATGGAAAAGAACTGGAGTAGGTAAGAAGAAATCCATAAAGCCCTAATAGACTAATAAGAGATGACAACTTTACCTACTTCCTGTGGAGTTTTTCAGGTCATTCTAGCAAAGACTCAACTTCATTCTCAGACATTCCATCCATAGCCTAAATACCAGAATGGGATGTTAACAGAGTAGGTTGCTTGGGTCTCTGGAGCGAGCCAACTAAGAGCTGCAGCATTTCTAAGAGTGATTCTTCACGAGTAGGACTACCGATTGATAACTGATCCTCTCTCTACCTCACCTTACTTTCTTTCATGTTTTCTAATTCCCAGCAGCACAACAAGGTTAAATTTCACAGCAAGACACACATGACCTCTTTCATATCCAAATAGACAGCTCACCAAGAATTTGAAAGCTGATGGAGAACAAAGCAAAGTTCAGTTAATATGCCTAAGCAGCCAGACACAGAGGCTCCACCCCTGTGATCTAAACACTGTGGGTGGCTGAAGCGGGTGGACTGCTTGAGGCCAGGAGTTTGAGACTAGCCTGGCCAACATGGCAAAGACCCATCTCTATCAAAAATACAAAAAAATTAGCTAGGCATGGTGGTGCACGCCTGTAATCCCAGCTACTCGGGAGGCTGAGGCACAGGAATCTCTTGAACCTGGGAGGTGAAGGTTGCAGTGAGCCAAAATCACACCATTGCACTCCAGCCTGGGCAACAGAGCAAGATTCTGCCTAAAAAAAATAAAACAAAATAAAATATGCCTAAGCAAAGATCACCTTGTGTGTCTTTAAACGGGACTCAGATCAACTTCTTATGGCGCAAGCCACCATTTCCAAGTGACCTACAACACAGTGGCATAGACAAATGTATTAATAGACATTTATGCATTTAATCATACCAAATTTAACTATCCCAACAAATTAACTCTCAAGTTTAAATTCAACATATTTAACTATTCTTGCCCTGTGTTTCCTTGTATGAAAAATGAGGCGACTGGACCAGACCCTTTTTAATAACTCCTCCCACATAATTCTTACCTAGGAGGAACATGAACTGCTTTGGAAAAGCTATGGCTGGCCAGACACAGTGGCTCACGCCTATAACTGAGGCTGGTAGATCGCTTGAGCCCAGGAGTTCGAGACCAGCCTGGACAACAAAATGAAACCCCCATCTCCACAAAAAGTACAAAAATTAGGTGGGCATGGTGGCACACTCTGTAGTCCCCAGCTATGTGGGAGGCTGTGAGGTGGGACAATCACTTGAGTACGGGAGTTCAAGGCGGAAGTGAGCTATGATTCCGCCACTGCACTCCAGCCTGGCGACAGAGAAAGAATAAAAAGCTATGGCCTAGACAGTCCCTAGGATGCTCCAATGGTCTATGAATGTACAGTAGTTTAGAAGATGAGGCAAGACGCAGAAAGCGTACCTTGTCCAGAACAGTATTAAACTAGGGGTATGATAAATTAAACTCATATAAATTTAATTTACTTATTTATTTTAGAGACAGGGCATTTCTCATTAAACTAACAGTATGACAAATTAAATTAATATAAATTTTATTTATTTATTTATTTATTTATTTATTTATTTATTTATTATAGAGACAGAGCATTGACTGCTCTGTCACCCAGGCTGGAGTGCAGTGGTGCAATCACAGCTCACTGCAACCTCGACCTCCTGGGCTTTAAGTGACCCTCCCACCTCAGCCTCTGTAGCCGGGCCTACAGATGTGTGCTACTGCACCTGGCTAATTTGTGTGTGTGTGTGTGTGTGTGTGTGTATTTAGAGACAGAGCCTCACTTTATTGCCCAGGCTGGTCTGGAACTCTTGGGCTCAGCCTCCCAAAGTGCTGGGATTACAGGTGTGAGCCACCATACCTGGCCAAATTTCCCAATATTTTAAACACAAATCAAACTTGTGGGATGAAGACAAAGCTACCTAGAATAGGAAGTATGTATTCTAGAAAATGAGAATAGCTAAAAATTAAAAAGCTCAGCTCCTATCTCAAGATATTAAGAAAAGCAAAATAGGCCGGGCGTGGTGGCTCACGCCTGTAATCCCAGCACTTTGGGAGGCCAAGGCGGGTGGATCACGAGGTCAAGAGATCGAGACCATCCTGGTCAACATGGTGAAACCCCGTCTCTACTAAAAATACAAAAATTAGCTGGGCATGGTGGCACGTGCCTGTAGTCCCAGCTACTCGGGAGGCTGAGGCAGGAGAATTGCT
>PVKV010027500.1:0-26344 GCA_004027835.1 Alouatta palliata | reverse complement strand
AGCCTCATCAGCGCCGTCCGAACTTCACAGGCAGCTCAGCCCATCTCACTGCCTCATCCTTCAGCCCCCGAATAACAAGAACGGCCGACAGGCCTTGAGCACTGCTGTGTACTGCAAACCAAACATTTCTTTCTTTTTTTTTTTTTTTTGAGACGGAGTCTTGCTCTGTCACCCAGGCTGGAGTGCAATGGCGTGATCTCGGCTCACTGCAACCTCTGCCTCCCGGGTTCAAGCAATTCTCCTGCTTCAGCCTCCCGAGTAGCTGAGATTACAGGTGCCCGCCACCATACCCAGCAAATTTTTGTATTTTTAGTAGAGATGGGGTTTCACCATGTTGGCCAGGCTGGTCTTGAACTCCTGACCTCAGGTGGTCTGCCCACCTTGGCCTCCCGAAAGTGCAGGGATGACAGGTGTGAGCCACCGCACCTGGCCAGGAAACTAAACGTTTCTCATGAGTGTCTCCTCCTCCCCATGTCTGCCGTCCCCAACACCCGCAGCTGGGACGAGGGCAGCAGCCTCCTCATGGGCCTCTCTCTGCTTCCCCTCTCTCCTAGATTACAGCTAACACACAACATATAAGTCTGTCACCACCCTGCCTAAGACCTTCTGTGGCTCCCCACTGTCCTCAGCAGGAACTCCAGGCTCCCCTAGGCCGGCACTCAGGCCCCCACATTCCTCACCACTTCCACCATGGACCTCTCTGGCCTGGATGCCCAGGTTCCTCCATTCACACCACACCTGCCACACGCAAGCGGACCTCCCAGAGAAAGGCAGAGATGTGGGGCTTCCACCCGGCCCATGCTCCCCGCTTGGCGCTCCCACTAACACTGCACCCCTCTGGCATTTCACCTTTGCGTGGGCTGCGCCTCTGCCTGGGATGGCCCTTCCCTGCCTGTGTTGTGAGACCCTGCCGGGGCTGGGGAGGTGACTGTGTGCACAACCTGCCTTCTCTTCACACAGGGGTCCAGGACGGGGGTGGCCTCGCCTCTGCCTGCACCTCCAGGGCCCGGCATGTCCCGATTTGGGGTGGGGCTGGGAGAGTAACACCAGAGCAGAGAGCCTTCTGCTCCCATCCACACCGTGCCTCCATCTTCCTGCAGACCAGACTCCTCACACCCCAGGGCTTCGTCCCTCCTGTTCCCCCTGCACAGAAGGCCCCTCTGGTCCCTGCCGGCCAAGGACCTCCCCATCCTTCAGAGCCCACCTCAGATGCCCCAGACCGTACCCCGCAAGGACTGAGGTTTTCTATGACACACAGGCCTGGAGCGGTGCCCGGGCAGAGCCACAGGCCTCAGCCTGAGTGCGTGCCACCGACAAGAGTGTGCCCTGGACTTCCGGTTCCTTCTTCACCCGTGAGGCTTTGCAAGATGACCGTACTGGCCTCTTCACGCAAGGGTACAAACACAACCTCTGACCCAGGATGGAGAAGTGAGTTGATGCGATTGCAGTGAGTCAAGGGTGAAGACTGACTTGGGGGCGGCAGGCCACAGGGTGACAGGCATGATGGAGCTGGCGGCCAGGGTGTGGACAGTGTCAGGGTTTCAGTGTCTGTATCTGCACCCGATTCTTCTAAAATCTCCCTTAGACAATCGCTGTTACTCCATCTGCCCCCACAAACAAGAAGTAGACATCACCAGAGTGGGTGGCCTGGGAAGGGCAGAAGGTCAGGGCCAGGCCAGGAGCAGTCCCGAAGCCCCAGCCCGGCACGGGATTCAGGATGCGGGCCTGGGGTCACGGTCTGAGGGAGTTCTTCCTTCCCAGCAACTCTTGGCCGTTCTCCTTCTCAGACTCAACGCCACCTCACCTCCTCCAGGAGTCTCCTGGGCCGGCCCATCCCAGTCTCAGGACCTCACTGCGTGGAGCAGAACTGCAGCACCTTCATTTCTGCCACCCACACTGGAGCTGCTGGGCCCCGCTCCCGTCCCCTTCCCGCGGCTGAGCTGAGCGGTGGGCTAAGTGGTCTCCTGCCAAGTTGGCTGCCGCTTACTCTCGGCTCCCGTCAGCTTGGGAAGGGCCTGCGCCTCACTAGGGGTTTGATCAATGCCACCTGCTGGAAAAGGCACTGAGGTGATGGGTGGTGGTCCCTGAGGCTGCAGGAGACAAAGGAGCAGGAGCCCACTGTGACATCAGCGTTCGAGTCCCAGGTCACAGGAGTATGGTGGAGCCGGGAGGAGGAGGAGCAGAGGCCTAGGCTTGAGCCCCGTCTCTACTACCAGCTGCTTGCAAGCCTGGGTAGTCACTGCCGGCTCTGTGTCTCAGTCACCCCCTCTGAACTGGCAGAGGCTGGGTAAGTCTCATCTAAGCGTCCACCCCAGATATTCTTGGTAATGGGAGATGAAAGCCACCAGCCGTAAGAGTGAGACTCTCTCTACACCCCACACAGAACTGAAAACAGAGACGTCTAAATTGTGAGATAAAAGCAAGTTCAACAAACTGTTGACCTTTCCATGGTGACTATTCTGATGCTTTTGAAATATAAAATATTAGGCTGGGTGCAGTGGCTCACTCCTGTATGCAATCCCAGCACTTTGGGAGGCCATGGCGGGAGGATCACGAGGTCAGGAGTTCGACACCAGCCTGGCCAATTTGGCGAAACCCTGTCTCTACTAAAAATACAAAAAATTAGCTGGGCATGGTGGCAGGTGCCTGTAATCCCAGCTACTCAGGAGGCTGAGGCAGGAGAATGGCTTGAACCAGGGAGGTAGAGATCATGCCATTGCACTCCAGACTGGGCGACAGAGTGAGACTCCATCTCAAAAAATAATAAAATAAAATATTAAAATCTGTCCAAAAACGTGTGCCTTGCGGGTGCCCCACACGTTCCAGCCTGCTTCCTGGGTGATCTGGCCCCATGTGGAATGCTAATCCCGAGTCCCCTCCCATCACGGCCTCAGCCCATCTTCTGGGGAGAACTCAGCTACCAGGAATTTTCATCCACATACGGCTGACGCCCATCCAGGTCTCCTGCCAACCTCCTGGGGGACAGGAGACCTATGCCAAGTCTGCTTTGGCCTCTAGGCAGCACCACTGTGGGCTCTGGCTTGATCTGAGCGGCCTCCGGGGGCTCAGCTGACCATGCTGTCTCATCCCTGGGGGCCAGCGAAAGGGCTCATGGCTTGGCTTGCCCAAAGAGGCTTCCACAGGATACTTAAAGGCCAAAATGGAACCCCCCAGGCAGCAGAAGTGCCTCCCCACACCCCACATGCCACTTTTCACACTGGGCTTAACACCACAGGAAGCAGGCTCTGCCGGCCCACACTCACCCCCGACCATGCGGACACCTGCCCGTCTCTCACAGGGTCCTCACCCTCATCAGCCCAACCCCTGCGCTGTAACAGAAGGGAGCTCTGCCAGGCCCAGGCTCCACACTCAGACAACAAACTACAGACCCGAGGACCTGCCCCACGTGGGTGCCACGGGGCAAGGGCCTCGGCGGCTGGAGGAGGAAGAGTGGCAGAGCCCCAGCTCCCAGCACCGTCAACACAAAGCCTCAGCCGCCCTTCCCAACAAGCCTGCGGATCTGACCCACGGAGCAAAAGCACTTTCCCAGAGGGGCTCCCACTCTCTAACCTCCAGCTCTACCGGAGCCCTGTCAGACAGAGAGACAGTCACAGCGTGCTCTGCAGCCCCCGAGGAGCAGGTGAGGACTTACTGGCCATGCAGAGCAGAGCGTGGAAGAGCCACATGGTAGCTGGAGCAGCAGCAGCCGCGTGGGAGCCGAGGCGAACGCTGCACGGGGGCTTTGGCTCATTCAGCCTCCCTCAGCCAGGAGGCCAGAAGGCGGGGACAGCAAGGACCCACAGCAGACAGGCACTCTCAATCAAACAGACACTCCAGCACAGCTGTGTGTGGCTTCCTCAGTTGTGGGCTGGACCCACAGCAGGAGCTTAGGGGGCGCTGGCAGCCCCGCTCTGTCACCCACGCTGTGACCCACACGTTCATGGGACGGGGAGCTGAGGTTTGGCCCAGGGCCACAGTTCTGGGTGTCCTCAGCAGATGCGGGAGGTGCGGGGGCAACATGAATCCAGCCTGCGGTCTGTATCGTCCAGCTGAGTCCGTCTCCTGGCCTGCCTCAGAACCTGCCCCCAGACAGCTCAGCCCAGCGTCCTCAGGAGGGGCTGCCTCAGCATTGACACGGGGGTCCCCCTCCCATAGGAAGTGCCCCCACCCAGCCAAAAACTGGGCTCCGGTAGGAGCCCGTGCGCTGGAGGCCGTGGGGTTTCAGAAGGCCAGGTGAGTGGAGAGACCCTGAGTGGAATCACTGCGATTCAACTTCGCTGTATTCGTTCTCTTTAAAACCAGGACTGCAGCCTGCTGCTGAAACTGATGGAACAGGCTCTGAGTCACCAGGGTAACAGACGAAGTAAAATTCTGTAAATCTTCCAGCATACCTCTGATCCATCCCGGCATTCCAGAGAACACGCCGTTGACGGTCTGCAGCATATTTAAGGGCTGACTTCAGGATCTGTCAGATCTGTACCGTGGGGCCAGTCTTTGACGTGGAAGGAAATCTGCTCCCCAGGCTGCCGGGCGTGCAGGGCGGCGCTGTGAAACACGACTCCCCGCAGGGATGGCACTGTTCTCCACAGACATGGTCCAGGACGGTGCCCACGAGCCACGGATGGTACGAAACCCTTCAAATGTCACCAGAACAACTGACAGCTGCATTGTAAGTTTTATTTAATTTAAATTAAATTATAAAGGCAGGGCATTCAAGGGTCTCTCCCATGGATGTCTGCGGCCCCGGGGAGGGAACTCTGAAACGTCAGTGGTTAACACAGAATGGACAGTGGTGCTGACGTCACTGCCAGAAAGAAATGCACGTTATTTTGTGTCTCACTGAAAGCTTGCTTGGCTAAGGTTCTGTGACAATCCAACGACACCCCAAACACTTTCGCCTCGTCTGCTTTGGTCTGACATGGCTACTAGATCTTGCTCGGCTATTTGATTACAGTTCACCATTTTTCATGCTGTATGAAACAGAAGTTAAACGGTTGAAAAAGCAAAAATCCGGGTCTGACGGTTTTTCTGCCAGGTCATGTGAAACCATCCTAGTCCTGTTTAACCTCGTCCCAGGCGGGATCGGAGCCTGCGGCCCAGGCCTGTCTCCCCGCGCCCCCCAGAGCTCCGTGACTCTCCTCCTCCCCTCAATGCATTCTGCGTTCCAAGGGCACTTGGGAGAGCCACAGGGGCCTCCTCTCCCAGCCACAGAGCAGACCCCTGGTAGGGCAGGGATAGAACCCGGGCCTCAGCTCCCCCAAGATTTCTGAGAGAACACTGTGTGTCTTTCAGGGTGCCTCGGGAAGCCAGACAAAGCTGATGGCTGGATGCTGGAGAGGGAGTAGGGCCATTTCTGTACCTTTGCAGACTTTAGAATGCTGACTCACCCTGCATCTGTCCCTGTATTTATCTAAGCGTCAGTGCCTCTGGTCTTGAGACACAGAGGGGTCCATAACGCCCGCCTGACGGTACCTGCTTTCCCCGCAAACCCAAACTCATCGCCAAGGTCAGGGGCCGGGTTGGCTGAGTAACACACCTAGCACAAGGCTGGGGGTTTGGCAAATACACACATCACCGAGAGGTGAATGTCGTTCCTCAACTCGTTGGACACCAACGCTCCCAGACCAAGCTGAGGAACATTCTAGCACAGAAACTGGACTGTACTCCTCCAAACATCAATGTCAGGAAAGACAAAGCACGGCTGGGGACCTGCTCCAAATCAGAGGCGGCTGCAGGGAACTCACGGTGGACTGATGGGAGAATGCTGCACATTTTCTTTTTAAATTTTATTTTGGTTTTATTTTTATCACAGGAGAAGGATTTAAGCACATTTCCTGAAATTCAGAGCTGTGCTACGGACAGAGAGGACGTCCCTGCTCTTAGAAAATGTCCACTAAACACCTTATGGGTAAACGTGCAATGGTGTATGCAAATCACTCTTCATGGCTGTTCATGTTCAGAGAGGACTGAAAGGGAAAGGGGCGAGGGAGGCGAGGAGGGAACAAATGAAAGAAAAAAATGTGGCAAATGTTCTTTGTTGTACTCTTGAAACTGCTGTGATTTTGAAATTATTTCAAAATAAAGTTTGTTTGTTTGTTTTGAGATGGAGTCTCACTCTGTCACCCAGGCTGGAGTGCAATGGCGCCATCTCGGCTCAGTGAAACCACCACCTGGGTTCAAGTGATTCTCCTGCCTCAGCCTCCTGAGTAGCTGGGACTACAGGCACCTGCCACCATGCCTGTACTAATAATTTTGTATTTTTAGTAGAGACGGGGTTTCACCATGTTGGTCAGTCTGGTCTCGAACTCCTGCAGGTGATCTACCCACCTCGATCTCCCAAAGTGCTGGGATTATAGGCATGAGCCACCATGCCTGGCCTAAAAGTTTTACTTTTTAAAAAAATTAAAAAAAAAAAGTTTTTCTTCTTCCCCTTGATACCAGAAAGAATGAAGCGTTTAAAACATGGCCTGGTCCAGCTGTGTGCACGTACAGGTCACAGTTACTTGAGAGGCTCAAGCTACTTGGAAAAGCTGGAGCCCAGGAGTTTGAGTTTAATCTAGACAACATAGGGTGAGACTCTGTCTCTTAAAAAAAAGTTGCAAAATGTTCAGGGATGGAGGAGATGGGCCCGGTGCGAGGTGAAAGGGCGGCCTGCAGGTGGGTGCGGTGGCTCATGCCTGTGATCCCAGCACTTTGGGAGGCTGAGGTGGGAGGATTGCTTGAGCTCAGGAGTTTGAGACCAGCCTGGCAACATGGTGAAACCCCGTCTCTACTAAAAATTAGCCAGCCGTAGTGGTGAGCGCCTGTAGTCCCAGGTTCAGAAGGCTGAGGCAGGAGAATTGCTTGAACTTGGGAGGCGGAGGCTGCAGTGAGCCGAGATTGTGCCACCACACTCCAGCCTGGATGACCAAGGAAGACTTCATCTTCATCTCCCAAAAAAAAAAAAAAGGAAAGAAAGGGCTGCCTGCTGTCTTCACTGAGGACATCCCCTCATGCCAGTGGGCAGAGGTTGGCCACAGCCTTCAGAGGCAGGAGATGGTTCTATTCCCCCACTTGCCTTCTGAGTCTTAGGAAGCCAGAAAGACTCACTCAGGAAGAGTAAGGACATTGCTGAGATCAGAGCCTAGGGCTGCAGAGCAGTGGTGATCACGGCCTCTGACTGAGCGCTCCATAAGAGTGCCCGCTCAGTGCCAAGGCCTCACATGCCAGCCCGCCTGAGCCTCTCAGCCACCTACAAGTTCAACCCGACTTCACAGATGAGGGGCCACACAGGCAGTAAGGAGCAGAGCTGGGACCCAAAAACAGGTCTGTTTCCTCCAGAATCAGGACTCTGAACCACCACAGACTCTCCTGCCTTTAGGTCTATTGGTGTGTAAACTTTTTTGTTTTTGTTTTTGAGATGGAGTCTTGCTCTGTCGTCCAGGCTGGAGTGCAATGGTGCGATCTTGGCTCATGCAACCTCCACCTCCCGGGTTCAAGCAATTCTCCTGCCTCAGCCTCCCAAGTAGCTGGGACTACAGGCACGCACCACCACACCCAGCTAATTTTTGTATTTTTAGTAGAGTTGGGGTTTCACCATGTTGGCCAGGCTGGTCTTGAACTCCTGACCTCAGGTGATCCGCCCGTCTCGGCCTCCTAAAGTGCTGGGTTACAGGCGTGAGCCACTGCACCCAGCCAGGTGGTATATAAACTTTAAAAAAGCAGACTTCATTCCACAAATACAGACTGGGATCCCCACATTACTAGGTGCTGTGGACTGAACTGTAAACGCCCTCCAAATTCATCTGTTGAAGCCCTAACCCCCAGTGTGGCTGTTCTTGGAGATACGGCTTTTAGGAAGTCATTAGGGGCTGGGCGTCGTGGCTCACGCCTGTAATCCAAGTACTTTGGAGGCCAAGGCAGGTGGATTTACCTGAGGTCGGGCTTTCAAGACCAGCCTGACCAACATGGTGAAACCCCATCTTTAAAAAGAAAAAAAAAAAAGAAGTCATTAGGTTGAGTGAGGTCATGATTGTCGGGGGCCTGACAAGGGTCACATGCACACACCGAGGAAAGCCTAATTGAGTAAGACAAGCAAGAGGGTGCCCATCATGCTGGCATCCTGATTGTTGGCTTCTGGACCTCAGATCTGTGGGGGGCTGAGGGGTGATGGGACAGAAAGAGAGCAAGGAGTGGGCTCTCTTGTCCTTCATAACTGAGGGGCTACGAGGGGAGGGCTGCACTGGGTGCTGGGACCACGGTTCCTTCGAGGCTTGGCTGTCTTGCTGACAAGCTCCTCCTTCTTTCCCGCTGTCTAGCCCACACTCCTGATGCTCCCTGGAGAGGAGAACACGGGCCCTGATCACACACTGGCACTAGAAGGAAACTGGAGCTCATCCCAGCTGAGCCCTTCATTTCGCACACAGGGAAGCTGAGGCCCAGAGAGGTGAGGGGACTTGCTCAGTCCTTCCAACTGAGTACGTGGCACAGAAGTCCCCTGGGCCCCAGCTGCCATCCTATGTGACTTTCCCCAACAGGCATTCTATCTGAGCTAAAGCTGCTGCCTACCTCTCACAGGCCCTCTGAGGAGAAGATGGCCACGTCACAGGATTAAACACTACCACAAAAACCCTAAGGAGGGACAGGAAGGTGAGAATTCTTTTTTTTTTTTGAGACGGAATCTTACTCTGTCACTCAGGCTGGAGTGCAATGGCGAAATCCCAGCTCACTGCAACCCCCGCCTCCAGGGTTCAAGTAATTCTCCTGTCTCAGCCTCCCGAGTAGCTGGGATTACAGGCATGAGCCACCATGTCCAGCTAATTTTTTTCAGTAGAGACGGGGTTTCACCATGTTGGCCAGGCTGGTCTGGAACTCCTGACCTCAGGTGATCCACCCGCCTTGGCCTCCCAAAGTGCTGGGATGACAGGTGTGAGCCACCGTGCTCGGCCCGAGAATTCTCTTCTGCCAATGGTGTGGGCCTCTCGACCTCACTAACCGACACTGGCCCAGAGGTGAGGTTGACAATTTGAGATAATGCAAAGTCTCAACTATTTAAGAATCTGGTCATCCAGAGACGGCTCCGGGAATTACTCAAATGAACAGATAAGAATCCTGAGGCAGGTGCTTACTGTGGTAGCTGAAACACCACCTCTACGCTAGAGTTTTATTTATAGCACAGCAAAATTCCACTTTGATGCCTCACAACCACTCAAAACAGGCTTTCTGAGGCAGCATTCCCTAGCCACTCCCAGGAACAGAGTTCTGTGAAATGTTCAGTTTCATTGAAAAAAAAAAAAAAAAAAAAAAAAAAAGCTACAATATTTTTTTCTTCTAAGATTTATTTATAAACATTTAAGAAAAGTTCTAGATATTTATCGTGGGCCTGGTTATGCAGTAACACTCTGCCTTGCTGTAAGTGTGCAATTCTCAGTATCAAAAGCATTCTCTTCTCTTAGCTCATAAAAGAAAAAACTGGTTTAACTTCTAATTTACTTCCTGTTATTATAAGGTTTAAAAGCAATTACTGTACTTACCTATCAAACTTACTTGTGTAGCAACTAATTACCCTGGGAAGCCACGATGTGCTGTTGGCTTCACAGCAAGTTTTGACTTGAATCTAAGGTGCATGTTAGCATCTCACTGTAATTTAATGCTTCAAGTGAGAAGTTTGAGGAATGCTGCTTTCAGCAAAAGAGCCACTGTGGGAGTGAGTCCTGCTCTCTTCACCTGCTCTGGGCTGCTGTCACGTTCCTCAGCAGGACCACGGGCTAAGACCTGGCTCCCCAGTCCTTCTTCGGGGCCGATCACCTGCCTGCCTGCTTCCTCTGCTTCTATTGTGGGACAGAGGAATGCTTTTCTAAAAGATTTTCTGGCCTATCTGCATGATGCCCTGGTCACCGCCGAGTAAGCTTCCGCTCCCACATGGCCAGATCATCAAAATCTGAAGTTTACTCAGGTCTATTTAATGAGATTTTTTTTTTCTTATGCAAGCATATGTACCTCTGAATAATCTTCCCTTTTTCGAATCTGGGGGTTTCATCTAGATTTAGACTAGCCTGCAGATAACAATGCCAGAGCTGGGCTGGGTTACCACAATTCATTCATTTACCAAACACGTTCGAAGCCCTACCTCCTCTGCGCTGGCCTGATGCAAGGATAGAGAGATAACACCACAAAGAAACCTGCTCATTAGGAGCTTGCTTTCAGACTAGAAAGGAACATAAAGCACAAAAATAAAGCATTATATGTACATGGCAGAAAAATGACTAGCCCGTCAGAGGGCCCCAGAGCCTCAGCGGATGGAGCTGTTCCTGAGGCTGGAGGGTTTACAAATTCATTCCATCTTTACAGAAGACCTGCTGGATGCCAGGCGTGGTGGTTGGCACTGGGGAAACCCCAGTGAACAAGCAGACATGGTCCCTGCCCTCACGGAGCTTACAGTCTAGCAAAACAAAAATTACAGTCCACTGTAGAGATGTGCTGGGTTATGGGGTACAGTGACTTGGCATTATACACACATTTCACTTAAACACAATAGTTTTTGTCTGAAAAAGCTTTAAAAAAAGAAAAACAAATAAGTTGTTTGGGCCATTCCGCTGGCCCTTCTTTCCCTCCAGGAGCACAGACAGGAGTGGGGCCCAGGCAAGCTCATGCCTCTGCTGCTCCTGTGGCCTGCCCCAGTTCCCACACTCCCCAAAGGAGCCTTCTCACCTAAATGTGGTTCTAACACCAAAAATAAGTGATTTCTGCACAGCACGGCCCTAACTGCAGGGCAATTACTTTACCTGGTACTCAACCAAAGAAACAGTGATCTGTTCCCACATGGGCAAGAAATGACTATAGGGGACCTTAAGATGTTGGCCTTCAACATGGAGTCCTCCTTAGATTTCTAAAAGCAATTTTAATTACACTCCATTTTTATCTTAGGCATTGACCTTGTAACTGAATCCCGGACAGAGTCAAGACTCTTTGTGGCCGTACCATGGGACACACAGAAGTAGCCTACCCCCTGGCTCTGGAAGTTGGGGATTGCCTCCTAGAAGGGCCCCCAAGATGGTGAGGGTGAGGGGAAGGGCAAGACTGAGGCGGGAGGGGAGCGGCCGGGGGGAGTATGTGGCTGGAGGTGGAAACAGCACTGTGCACAGTCTGTGGCGCTAGTGAGGTCAAGATGCATGCAGGGAACTAGTGAGCAGAGGGCAGGGGAGGCGGAACAGGCCAGAAACACGGCCGGAGGATAGGGCTTGACAGGCCTTATGAAGAGCTATTTCAAAAGGGTGGAATTTTCTTATGTATGTATTTTTGAGACAGGGTCTTGCTCTGTTGCCCAGGCTAGAGTACAGTGGCTTGATCACTGCAGCCTCGAATTCCTGGGCTCATGCAATCAGGAGTTTGGAATTTATTCTCAGGATAATGGTGAAGCTTTGAAAAGGTTTCAAGTAGAGGAATAACAGAATCAGATTTATATTTAAGCAAGTTCATCCTGAAATATGTGAAAAGGTGCCCAACACCATTAGCCACTAGGGAAATACACATCAAAACCACAATGAGGGCCAGGCGTGGCGGCTCACGCCTGTAATCCCAGCACTTTGGAAGGTCGAGGCAGGAGGATCACCTGAGGCCAGGAGTGCAAGACCAGCCTGGGTAACATGACGAGACCCCAGAGGCACAAAACATATTTTAAAAAGAAAAAAACAAACAAACTATAATGAGGTACCAGCTCACATCAGAAAATAATGAGTGTTAGTGAAACTGTGGAGAAACTAGAGCCCTCACACATTGCTAGTGGGAATGGAAAGTGATACAGCTGCTGAAAAACCGCCTGGTGGTTCTTCAAAAGGTTAAAGATGGTTACTGTATATCCCAGCAATTCGACTCCTAGGTATACACCCAAGAGTAGTGAAAACACTCTTCGATGCAAAAACTTGTATGGGAATGTTCACAGCAACATTATTCATAGTAGCCAAAAAGTAGGGCCAGGTGTGGTGGCTCACACCTGTAATCCTAACACTTTAGGAGGCCAAGGTAGGCAGATCACCTGAGGTCAGGAGTTCAAGACCAGCCTGACCAACATGGTGAAACCCCGTCTCTACTAAATACATACAAAATTAGCTGGCGTGGTGACACACACCTGTAATCCCAGCTACTCTAGAGGCTGAGGCAGGAGAATTGCTTGATCCCAGGAGGCAGAAGTTGCAGTGAGCCGAGATCATGCCATTGCACTCCAGCCTGGGCAACAAGAGCAAAACTCCGTTAAAAAAAAAAAAAAACAGACATACATATATATATATATATATATACAGCCAAAAGTAGAAACAAGTCAAATGCCTGTTAACCGATGAATGGATTTTAAAAAAATGTGGAATGTGGTGTGCCCATAAAATGAACTATTATTTGGCAATTTTAAAAAATGAAATAATGATAGATGCTATGACATGGATAAACCTCAAAAATATGTTAAGAAGCCAGTCACAAACACACACATAGTGGATTCCATTTATATGAACTGTCCGGAACAGCAAATCCACAGAGAGAAAGCAGCGGCGGCCAGAGGCTAACGGGGAGGAGGGAATGGGGAGCGCTGCTAATGCACTCGGGGTTCCTTAGGGTGAGAAAAGTGTTTTAAAGTTGATTACAGTGCTGGGCCACAAGTCTGTAAATATACTAAGTCACTGAAGTGTACACTTCAGATGACGGAACTGTATGCAGATTACCTCTAAATTAAGCTGGTAACAGCAGGGTTTGTCCTGGCTGCAGCGTGCGGAATGGAGGCAGGTCAGACAGCAGTGAGGGGCTGCCACACAAATGGAGCCGGAAAGGACAGTGGCTGAGCTGCGGGGAGGGAATCGCAGGACCAGACTACTACAAGGGGCCAGAGGATGAGACTGCATCCTGTCGTGGGCGCCACAAGTTCTCCTGGGCACCTGGCAGCTCTCCAAAGAGGAGAGTGGGGACAAATGAGGTACTGCAATTATCATCAAGCAGCAAAAATGTGCTCAACATCTCCTACAGAGAGGACTAAGAGGAACTCAGTGTGCCGCCCCGCTGCCCACGTGCGTGGGGAGTGTCCAGGATAGAAGCACGCCAAGCTGCCTGCCAGGGGACTGTGCTGACTGTCCATTCTCCCTCCTAAATGCCAAAGGAAAGGCCCCATCATTCAGGGCACACTCAAGATGCTGCAAGACCTGCGTGGCTGAGTGTGGGCTGGGGAGTGTAGAGGCTAAGAGGGCCAAGCCCTCCCAGAAGTCAGATCTTCAAAGCTGCCTTTCTGGTTCTCTGCGTGTCTGTGAACACTGTAAGGCTGCTGAAGTGTGCATTTTCCTTGGTTAGAGCAAAGACCCAGTTTTGACTGCACACCACCTCCTTCCAGAACGTCTTCGCTCACCTCCAGGCAGAGACTGATGAGTGCGGAAAGGCCATGGGACAAACGGACCTGGACTGCTGGTGGAAAATCAACAGGCAAGTCTGTGAAGGAGCATATTGAAACCCTGCAGAGACTGGCAGCTGGGACCCTGACCACAAGACATCTTTGCCCCGCTAGTAGAGGCAGAGACTGTACTGGGACGGGAACGAATCCCTGGCCACACCTCGCGCATGCCCTCCGACGTCTCCTTGATGCTTCCCCCACCTTCAGTAGAAATCAATGCCGGCCAGCCACTGCCGCCACAGCTAGGGAAGAGGAAAACACCCCTGAGACGCACCAGCACACTCAACTGCTAAACGGGAAAACGGAGGCCCAGGTCCACGGAGCAGAGCCGGGGTTGGCATCCAGGGCTCTGCACTTCTCACTCGACCAACTCCTCAAACCCTGACCCTTCCTAAGAATCTGGCTCTCAGGCGTGTGCTTCACAGGGAAAGGAAAGGTGAGGAATCTCAGATGCCTAAGTCCTGACTGGCAGAGAAACCAGAACCATCTCTTTCCTAGAAAAGAAACTGAAACTGATGATAGTTATGTGCTGTCATCTCTAAAGGAAGGGGGAAAGCAGGCTAACCAACAAAGCATGGGACGACGGGGTTCAGCCACAGCTTAAAACCTTACAGCCCTTTACTTCCTTTCCCAACAACAGTGTTCTGCCTTCATTCGCGCCACAGTCACTATCAGTGTGGCCATGAGCTCAGCCACAAGCAAGGGCTGATGGGACCCAGGCTGCACTGGGTACAGAACAGCCCAGGCAGCTGAAGAGTTGAGACGTCGCAAACACGACCAGGGCTTATCACCATCTCTGCCTCCCACGGACCAGCAAACCAAGGCCAAACACTGTTTCCTAAAACTGCAGAGGAATACAAAATTAAATACCGCCAAACGAAAAGCAGACAGGAACACGAAATAATCTACCTCCTTCTCATGAAAAAATAACCTGAAAGGAGTTTAAAAATCCACAAACTAAAATTTTTATGACTATTATCTTATCTGCCAATTTTGAAGAAGTCTTCAGGTGCCACAACTGGGGGACAGAAAGAATAAATATCAATGTATAACTTCTAGAGTTATAATAAACAACGGGACCCCATCTCGGATGGATGGATTTTTTCCCTGCTGTAGCTAAAAAGCAAGCTGAACTCTATGTACAACAGACAGACTATACAATTAGGAGCATTTAAAAATAATAAGACTCCTCTCTGCCTTCTTCCAAAGAATAGAATATATATTTAACAGCACAAAAGAAGACATCACTTGAGCTTCCCCTTTAGCCAACAGGAAGAATTTCCACATATAAAAATTAAAAATTTAAACTTTTAGATCATTCGTGTTTTAAACATAATACAGACTTAGAAATTGTTCAACATTAACCCAAAATCCCACCCCTAGCACAAAAATCAACCCCAAATCCAGAAGTCACAGGTTTTTGTTCCTAAAAATCCCACAGCACTGAACTTGATCTTCACGTCAGACTGACAGCAAGTAAGAGGCCTGTAACATGAGCAATCCCGCGGGCGGAACGGAAGCGCAATCGATGCTGCGTCTCTTATCTACCTGGCGGCACTGGTGCACCTCTGAGGTCAGGTCCGTGAGATTCGCCCCCACACTAGGGCCCCGGAAGGGTGAGCTGGCCGCTTCCCTCATCTTCCCCCTCGAAGGATGTCCAATAAGCACCTGGGAATTGACTTTTCTTGGGGAAAGGGTGCTGGTAACAGCTGTCAGGGCCAAGGCAATAGTGAGAAGTTCAGTTCTCTGCTCTTTGGATGAACTGTGTAAAACATTTCTTTTAAAAGACACAATGTTAAAAATATTAAGAAAAATGTCTACAAAATCTGGAGGGCTGCCTTTTTCTCAAAGGGTAAATAAAGCCTGTGGGGTGGTGGGAAAAGAATCGAGGGCCCAGAACTACATCTCTGCAGCGAGACAGAGATGCCCTGGAAAACGTGTCACATTCTTAAGATGCCTTGCCGAAGGAGCAAGAGCTGAGGGCGACTGTGTGAGCAGGAGCGAGAGGGCACCAGCTCCTGCAGGGGAGGTTGCTACTGCGCCCCACCCCGGGCCAGAATGTCAGGCTTTAGGGCAGCTGCCACAGGCCCCGGGGGCATCAGGACTCTGCCTCTGAACCAGAGCTGCTTTCCCGACTAACTTCAATCTGGAGAGATGGTAAGTGATCTAACCGGCTCTTCTTTTGGCGAGACTGCTCTTTCTCCTTAATCAGAGCCCCCCACGCCCTTTGCAGCTCGGAGTCGTCTTCCTCAGCGCCAGGTGCCCTGTGATCCCCTTTCTTCGTACTCTTTTCTTTGGTCTTGGGTGCGGATCCTAAGCGAGTCCATAAATTACCTGTTTGGATGATACGGCATCTCAGTTTTGCAGTCAGTGCTGAGAACCAGGGTGGTACCGAGGGGGCAGCAGCACTGCCAACCCCTGATGTGCAGGAAATGCCAGCACGGCGCGGCCTCGGGAAGGTCATCTCATTTCCCGGGCGGCAGCCCCTGCCTGCAGACAGAGGGGTCTGGACCCCGCAGGGGATTCTCGCTGTGCGGGGCCGGTCATGTACCTCTCTGTCACCAGACACATGGGAATCACCTGCTCCTGCCCTTCCCTGCTGAGACACCCCTGTGTGCCAATCCTTTCTGCCGGAAGTAGGCCATTCCCAGACCCTTGCAGCTCCAACATTCTCATATCACGGGCCTACCGCACTGCAACATTTCAGAAATTCTGCCCACTACCCATTCATTTTTGAAATACATTTTATGAAAATTTCACAAGAGAAATACGTGTTTAGATTTTGTGGACAGCCATGTTACAAGGCAATTAAAAGTGGTTTCTGTTTTTGTTTTTTGAGACAGGGTCTTGCTCTGTTGCTCAGGCTGAAGTGCCGTGGTGCAGGCACCCACCACCACACCTGGCTAACTTTTGTATTTTTAGTAGAGACAGGGTTTCACCACATTGGTCAGGCTGGTCTCAAACTCCTGACCTCAAGTGATCCATCCGCCCTGGACTCTCAAAGCGCTGGGATTACAGGCGTGAGGCACCGTGCCTGGCCTACAAGTTTTATTTATAAGATGATAAAATGTGGCAAACAACTACGATAAAATGCTGTATGAAAAAAGCAGGATTTGTATGTGGATAAAGATCGGAATAGCTCACATGAAACTAAAAGGGATCTGTGCCACACAGAAGGAACCAAGAGTATGCTATTTTTTTTTACATTTTCTAAGCATTCCTTACTGTTGGCATGCTGATGCTGATGATGACCTTAAAGGAAAAGGAATAATCACTTATGTTTGGCATGTGCTGTTTCTTGCCTTCTGATAAGGAAGTATTTCTACAATACACCACTGTCCTCTGCTCTCACCAAACTCCCCATGCCATCAATGTTAAATGTTACCAACCTGATTTCTTCTCCCGAGTATCGGCGTAGAGGCCTTTAATATCTTGCCTGGGAACACCTAGCCTGCTATGAACATCAGAAGAGGGCTCTCTCCGAACCACTGGGTTACTACTAAAAGCCTTTTCTGGAGAATATGGTCTTTTTCCTAACCGCTGGCGTATATCTGAAAACAGAGAGAAGTACAACAGTCACAGTGTATGTGCTTTACTCTGGCACCATCTGCCTGAGTCCTCTGAAGGATCTGGGACCAGCTCTCCCTGAGTGAGGACACAGGGCCTGACAGGCTGCTACAGATCTTCCCTTTGTCATCAGTCTGGATTTCCCTAGGAAAATTCGGACATAGGTGCTGTCAGGGGGAAAATCTTCAACTGACTGCTCCAGAACTAAATTTTTGAAGAAACAATCTTTAGCTCTAAGACCAGGTTACTTCCTATCTAAAAAAATCAGGTTTGCCAACAAAGATGCTGCCCTTCTGAGGCCAAGCTCTAAAGCTACTTTCTCTAAGAGCCTTTACAATCTCCTTAGTAGATCGGCAATGGCTGTGAGTCTCCTTCAAAGACTTCTCACACTCCTAAGCACCCAGCCCTGGCTCTGACACACGGCCGGTTTGGCTAAACACCTGGTGAATGAGTGTTTGCACGTGCAAATGATCTAGAGCAAACTCTTAACCATTCAGACAGCCACCTAACTTAATTTCCATTATTCTTATATATAAAGTATGCCAATGTCATACAGAGTAAAATATGGTTGGCGCACCTCATCCATGGGCTTCACATCTACAGATTCAACCAACTGCGGATTGAATATATTTGGGAAAAAAAAAAATAAGACATAACAGTCCAGCAAAAAAAATGCAAATTTAAAAAAATACAGGATAAGAATTTAAACTGTATTAGGTATTATAAATAATCTAGAGATGACTTAAAGTATATGAGAAGATGTGTGTAGGTTACATGCAGATAATATGTCACTTTAAGGGACTTAAACATCAATGGATTTTGGTATCTTCAGATTTTGGTATCTGTAAGGTGGCGGGGAGTCCCAGAAACAAACCCCTAGAAATACCAAGGAACGACCGTAATTATTTGGAATAAAAATATTTAAAACTAGTTTTTCAAAAGTCTGATTACTTTTCATTTCCTGAAATTCCAACACCTAGCCCAAAATCTAGACGTGATGAGCCGGGACAGCGAAATCAGTTCACAAATGGCATATTTTACCCAAGAACTCAACTCTGCCCTAGTCTGCTTTCTGGAGCTCAGAATACAGCCCAGAAACACAGCTGAAGAACAATACCTGATTTAGTATTGCTGACCGGCGGCCGTGGACGCGAGTGCTGGCGTTTTTCGTCTAACAGATGTCGGACATCTGCAAATTTCTCAGCTGACGGTTTGTTACCTATTCGGTTTTTGATACTGCTTGAAGATGCACTGTCTGCCCTCATGGAGTTCCTTTAAAAAGGGGGTAGGACGGGGCACAGTTAACCAACTTCAGCTCTGAGACAAGGCCCAAACGACAATCTCACACTTTGGAGGAAACAAATTAAGAAATCCAATCTAATATGGCCAACATTCACTTACAAATCCATAAACTACAATTATTTGCTTATGGAAAGCACGAGCTACCTGCTGTAGAGCCTGGTCTGGGTGAGCAGGTTTTCCAGTGTGGTTTCCACACGTGTATGTGCTCACAGAGCACGAGACTACCAGTCCCCCTCTCCTGGAGTGGATGTTAAGGAGAGGCCTACAGAGAGACGGGGGCTTCCGCTCACCCATGCTGTGATGCGGCTGTAGTCAACACAGCCGACAGTCTCTCTCCTTAAAGGGCAGACTTCTCTTTCAAAGAGATATGCTACCATGCTAGGTACCAGCACCGTTCCGGCGACATTCTCTACCAGAAAGTTCTCTGAAAACTGAAAATAAGAGTGTGAACAAGGCCATACAAACAAGTCAGCTTGAACGGTCTTTTCTCCTTCCCACAAACACACTGAGAACATGTGAGACAAAGCGTCCCTAGACTTTAACCCTTGAACTGTGGATTCTGCCTGCACAGAATCTGCTCACCCCTAGCAGTCATCAAAGACGTGCACATTGAAATAACTAATTCTTTTTTGTTCATGAAACTAGCTAACATTAGAGAGAATGGTAATAGCTAAGGCTGGTGAGCATGTAGGTAATAGTGGTAATGTGTGTGATTAAAACCCTTCTGGAAAACAATTCAGTAATACTTACCACCTTTTTAAACACGTATATTGTTTTATGTAATAACTGGACTTTGAGGAATTTATCTGGTTAGTGCAACAGTAAGAAAATAGAAACCTGAAGTCCATCAAAAAGGAATTAGTTAAATAAATCATGATACTTTCAAACAATGGACTACATACAGTTGAAAAAATAACAATGTCTATCTATAATATATTAAGTGAAAAACGCAATGTAAAACTAAATAGCATAACCTCATTTTTATAAAAAATATACTTTTATACAAATATATCTATAGTTTTTCCATGTGTCATACACACACACACACACACACACACAGCTGAACGGTTATTCACCCAATCGCAGTGTTACTGTCAGGAAAGAATGGGAATACAGATGATTTTCACTTTCTACATTACCTATAGCTTTATAACAAGAATCGTCACTTGTACAGAGGAAACACTGGATGTGTTTATTAACCTCCTACAAGGGACTGAAATCAGAATAGATGAAAGATATAATAAAATTAGGAGGAATTAAGAAGAAGTTATATTAATATTTAAAATCAAATCAAAAGCTGGCATTGATAAAACAAATTTTTTACCTAATGTTTTTCAACTGAGACTCCACTTCGTCGGCATACATAGTCATTTTCATGCTCTTCTTTGGCGATGGAGTGGAGATCATTTTCAGTTCCAGATCATAGTCCATTTCGTCGGAGTCTGAGCTGCTGGCACTGGACCGTCGGGACGCGCTCCGCTCCCGGGACTGCCTGAGAGCCGGGAGCTCCTCGTGGTACTCTACTACCACTCTGTCATCTGCATCCATGTCCTGGTCTTCTTCCTCCTCCTCCTCTTCCTCCTCCTCCTCCTCCTCTTCAATGGGTTCCTCGGGCACATTCACTAGTCCTGAAGAAATTTAATCAGAAAACATTAGGAAAAGTACTAAAATTAACAAGTACGATTTTCTACTCTACATCGGTAAAAGACAGGGTTCCCATCCCTGACATTATATAGAGCACGACCCGTAACAGTGTCGAACGGACATTACTCTGATACTGTAACAGGAGCATGGCTAGGTAAAGTATGGTGTAGCGACCTAATCAAATATCATAAAGTCATTTAAAATACACTGATTCATTATTCACAGTTTTTGTATTTGTAAATTTGCCAAATTTATTTGTAACTCCAAAATCAATACTCGCAATGCTTCAATGGTCGTTTGCTGGCACGCACAGAATGACAAAAAACTCTGAGTCACCAGGCACGCACACTCCCAGCTGAGGCCGGACAAAGCAACACTCCGCCTTGTTGTTTCATCTCATGCTGTAAGCAAGTGTCTGTTTCAGTCTGCCGCCTGCCACATTTTTCACACTTCTGCACTTGCTGCCAGTGATTTCACTGCTTAAAACTGCCCTCAGCGTCCTGCGCAAGTACTGCCTGGTGTTCCCAGGTGCAACCAGGCTGTGACTGGCGGTGTTCAGCGTGAGTTTTAGGGCTACTGGCCGTGAATTCAATGTTAGATAGGGTGTCTTTAAATAGAAACACGTGAAACAAGGTAACATATTGATCCACGGACAAAAATGATGTGACCAGAGGCTACGCAAGATTCAGTGTTTGCTATTCGGTGTTCACAGTGACTTTATAGAACATAAGCCCCATGAATAATGAAAATCAATGGGAAAATACGATAAACAAAAGCAGCAGAATAGAAAGTGTACGTTCACAAGAGTCGGACTACTTATTATGAAAACAGACAAATGGGAAAAATGTAAGATGTGACAGTCATCATACAGGGTACTAGAAATGGGGCAATTTCCTTAATATGTGTATAAAAACTATATGATGAAAATATTTATAGTAAGTAAAACTGGAAAAGTGTGACAGCGTAACAGAAAAGTATGTGTATTAGTATTACTGTTGTTGTTATTCTGAGACGAGGTCTTGCTCTGTCACCCAGGTTGGAATACAGTAACACCACCTTGGCTCACTGCAGCCGTGACCTCCCAGGCTCAGGCAATCTCAGCCACCCAGGTTGGAATACAGTAACACCACCTTGGCTCATTGCAGCCGTGACCTCCCAGGCTCAGGCAATCTCAGCCTCCCAAGCAGACCATGCCTGGTCTGGCTAATTTTTTATTTTTTTTTTGTAAAGACAAGGTCTCACTATGTTGCCCAGGCTCGTCTCAAACTCCTGGTTTCAAGTGATCCTGCCTTGGCTTCCCAAAGTGCTGGGATTATAGGTGTGAGCCACTGTTCCTAGCCTATGTATATTATTAATATGTAGATCTCAAATATACAATTTTGTATATACACACTAAATAAAATGTCTAGACTTCATCCCTTTCTCTCCCCATTACAATCAATGTGTATGTATGTGATTCTGTATGCTGACCTGACAAGTTCTATTATGCGTGTAGAAGATTCCACAGATTATGCTCAAAATAAGAACAATTCATTATAAAACATAATTAAAATGGTTCTTTTACAAATAAGCACCAAAAAAGGAGAAAGAAACCCACTTTTCTGATATTCCGCTTTTCTGAGGCATTCACACGCACAAACCAACAAGCACAAAGCACTCGACACAGCAGCCTGTTCTGATCACGGAAAAAGAACAATACAATCCGTTTACGTGATAAAATCGTCTAAAAAACTGTTTTCAGCCGGGCGTAGTGACTCACGCCTGTCATCCCAGCACTTTCAGAGGCCGAGGAGGGCAGATCGAGACCGGCCTGGCCAACATGGTGAAACCCCATTTCTACTAAAAACACAAAAATTAGCTGGGCGTGGTGGTGCACACCTGTAGTCCCAGCTACTCAGGAGGCTGAGGCAGGAGAATGACTTGAACCCAAGAGACAGAGGGTGCGGTGAGCCAAGATCACGCCACTGCACTCCAGCCTGGGCAACAGAGCGAGACTCCATCTAAAAATAAAATAAAATTGTTTTCACGCAGCTGTTGATATTAATAGTTGAAAAATTAGGATCCTAAAAAAAAGGTTTGTTTTAGTTTCCCTGTGTCACATTTGGCCTTTATGATAGAACAGCTTTTATAAATCATTTGATCTCTTTGGTCAACTTAAAATTAACTGTGACTTGACTTACTTTCCTATATGTTGGCAGAGGGTGAGGGCAAGGAAGAGAGGATGATAAAGTTTGGAACCTTAAAAGATTGTATTAGGAATAAAAATACGATTTCAGGAGCCAGACATGTGTCTACCCAAGAGCTAGGCAGGCAACTACCAGAATGCCGATGCTTATACGGCGCCAAGCCAACGTCATCCCCAATCAGGGCTCTCTTCTTGATCACGTCCCGCTGAATACGACGGGAATGATATCTTCGCTTCCTGCAAGAATGCCAAAATAAGCACACAATCAAAAACTAATAGGAAGGACCTTCAAATCCACTAGCCCATTTCTTTTTTTTTTTTTTGTGATGGAGTCTCGCACCGTCTCCCAGGCTGAGCTCGCTGCAACCTCCGCCTCCCGAGTTGAAGCGATTCTTCTGCCTCAGCCTCCCGAGTAGGTGGGACTACAGGTGTGCGCCACCACACCTGGCCAATTTTTGTATTTTGAGTAGAGACAGGGTTTCACCATGTTGGCCAAGCTGGTCTAGAACTCCTGACCTGATCCATTTGCCTCAGCCTCCCAAAGTGCTGGGATTACAGGCGTGAGACACTGCGTCTGGCCTCACTAATTCATTTCAACTACACACTGACACAATGTTAGGTACTAAAACAGATATTTTAAATGTAACTAAAACTCAGCATTCCCCATCATTTACCACATTTAAGAATCTTGAATTCTTCCCTCATCTTCTTTCCAGTCTACACGGGGTTTAGACATTTCATCACAGAACACCAACTGAAGGATTAAGAAAAACTTAAATACTGGCCGGGCGTGGTGGCTCATGCCTGTAATCTAAGCACTTTGGAGGCCAAGGTGGGCAGATCACCTGAGGTTGGGATTTCAAGACCAGCCTGACCAACATGGTGAAATCCCGTCTTAAAAAAAAAAAAAAAAGAAAGAAAAACTTAAATACTTTTGCATTTTAAGGTTTTGGGCTCACCATGAATTGCTAAGAATTCCTTTCATGCCTCCGTAATTTGGATTCCCATATTTCATGTAATACTGACTTCTTCTGGCTGCTCCAAGTTCCTTTTTGTCATCTAAAAATTAATTATAATAGTTACCTAGGATTCCCTGTGAGTGTCAAGGCAATGCTGAATGTTTTCTGTTGTTTTTTTTCTTAATGATTTCCATAGCTGGAATCAGATCAGCGCAATTTGCAAACAAACAGGAAAAACCCACTACCAAATTCACACTCTGAGTGCCCACGACAACGGTGAGTGTAGAGGGGATAAAGCCAAATACAGAGACGCACGAGGTCACGACTGCTGTTCTGGAGCCAGGTGACTTAATGGGGAAATAAAAGTAAACAATACAAGACACAAGGTTCCAAGAGGCACAAAGAGCTTTAGGTCACTGTAGGTACTCAGGAATCACAAAGGCTTTCTCAAAATGGCATTTCTGCCACCCCATGAAAGATGATATTCACTTCTGAATAACATGCCAACAACACAGAATCAGGATGAAGGAAACAGAGGGTATATAATTCCACATATTTGGTAAATCATTTTTCCCAGCTTACTGTGTTTCTCAAAATGGCTTAAAGAAAACGGCACAGTACTATACATCTAGAATGTACTCCAACAATCACTCCAATGAGTAAATGTGGTAAAGATCATATCTGTCAAGTTAAAATGTCAGTTAACAGGAAAGAAAGGTGGTCAGTGATGATACATTTTTGTCCAAAGCACGAAGACAAAGGCCTTCCACGGTTCTCGGACACTCTGACAGTAAATAACAAACACCACTGTAAACATACCCAGTGCTGTAGGTAAATGTGACAACACAAACTGGTATGCACAGCCCCCAACCCTGAACCCCTCAAACCATGCCCACCAGCTCCTTGGAGAAATGGCTGATTCCAGATGTGGAGCAGGTAAGATCCAAAATGAGTCTGGAAAAGCAAGATGCTTTGTTGTGCCATAAAGTAAGAAAGTGCTTGAAGAATCACGGAGGACGCCAAGGCAGCCTGAAGGGGCTCTGCTGGCCAAAGCCAGGACAGTTTGTAAATTAAAATACTCATATTGATGGGTGACAAACCCCTGAATAAAGAATCCATGATTCTAAATTGTAAATAAACAAACAGGTAAAAACAGAAAGCTCCTCCTTACAGTACCTGTCTACTAGTAAGAAATTATGTAGTCAGAAAGACATCAACACATATTAAAAGCAGGAAATGCTGAGAGCAACAGGCTATTTACATGAGCTCAAAGGATCTGCCCACCAAGTTTTTATTTTATTCATTTAAAAAATTTTTTAAAATAGGGATGAGGTCTTACTATGTTGCCTAGGCTGGTCTTGAACTCCTGGACTCAAGTGATCCTCCTGCCTTAGCCTCCCAAAGTGTTGCGATTACAGGCATGAGCCACTGCAACCACGAGCCCATCAATTTTTAAAACACAAATGGGAAAACAGTAACTTTACAGTGGAAAAATCTAGTGATTATTGCCTTCACCAAGTGAATAAAGTGAACGTCCCTAGGAATGGGACGAGTAAGTGTCCCAGGCCTCCCGACATTATGCACTGGACATGACATGACATCGCTTCCGCGGCACGCCTGTCTCAAATGCACAACCCCAATTCAACCAGGAGGAATCATCAGACAGACCCAAACCGGGGACGTCCTATAAAACAGTAAGCCTATACTCTTAGAAAACACGGGAGGACAGGAGTAGCACCAGATTAAGGGAGGCTAAGGAAACGTGACATCCTTAAAAACACAGTCCTGGATTGGATCCTAGACCTGGGGGCTGGGTGGGGAATACAGAAGCGACATTGCAACAGCTGACAACACCTGAATATCAACTATGGATTAGGTAACAGTACCGTATGACTGTCAGATTTATTGATTTCGATGAGTGTGCTATGTGTAAGACAATGTTCTTGTTCTTTGGAATATATATTCAAGTATTTAGGGGTGACGGGTTTTTATCTTCAACTAACTCTCAAAGAAGCAGTGTTTGTATATGTGTATACATATATACACATACATACACATTTTTAAATGCCCGCCAAAAGTCACTGTGTGCAAAAAGTCTTATGAGACGGGAATTAGAGCTTAATGGTATATTGGCAATGTTCAGGAGGATCCTGCTGCAATTGATAAAAAAGTTTCATTTTAAAGTTTTCATAATTCAGATGTAACTGGCTGAAAACACAGAGGGCAAAGCAGTTTTAACAGAAAATCACTTATTTTAGCTATAAGTCACAGAAGTATACAAATATATTTACTTTAAAAATCAGAAATTCCAACTCAGGCAGCAAGCAATTATTTCATAAGCAAGAATATTATAGTTCGAAGGGAACTTTGAGATTACTTGACCTAACTTCTATTTAAAAAAAGGATGTCACTCCACAATAAATCATTTTGATTGAAAATACAAAACAATACCAAATGAAAAACTTACCTTTTGTGGCAAATCTCATGAATAACCTGTTTCCTTTAGCGAGTTTGTTAGCTGGACGAAGGTCGTTTCGTAACAAAGACTCCTCTTCTACCTGAGACAACGTGTCCAACTTAGGAAAGAAGAGTATTTTTAATATAAAAATGAAAGTCCTTTTCATATTTCTTCAGTAGTCAAGTTACCATTAAGAAAAGCGTTCTACCTTTAGTACGTACAGGAGTTACAGCAGCAGTTCCTCTGCAGAATTGCTAACTGGGAGGTTTCCCGCCCACCTTGTGTAAAGGAACAGTCTCCGCCATCCTCTACTCCCTGCCCTTTCCTGTTTTCACAGCACCTGTCACCACCTGACACAGTATTAGGGGCTGTGCATTGCTGTATCATCTGTATTCCCCACTAGAATGCAGGCTCCAAGAGGGCCAGGTCTTGGTTTTGCTTGAAGCTATGTCCCTGGCACTTAGAATATGGCATATAGTAGGTACTCGGCAAATATTTTTTAAATGAAAACATGCCAATATTTCTAACAGTAGTAAATAATCCATTAGGAAATATGCCATTACTTGCTGTTTCTTAATTTTACCGATTAGATAACACTTCAAAGTATTTCTCAATAAAACTATTTTCTTTGCCGGGCGCGGTGGCTCACGCCTGTAATCCCAGCACTTTGGGAGGCCGAGGCGGGTGGATCACGAGGTCAAGAGATCGAGACCATCCTGGTCAACATGGTGAAACCCCGTCTCTACTAGAAATACAAAAATTAGCTGGGCATGGTGGCACGTGCCTGTAGTCCCAGCTACTCGGGAGGCTGAGGCAGGAGAATTGCT
>PVKV010027499.1:8979-26435 GCA_004027835.1 Alouatta palliata | reverse complement strand
ACTAGCTAAAGCTATCTACCTTTCTTATCAGTAACAGCCAGAATTGTCAGCCTTTGTAACTAGAATAGCAGCCCAAGCTAATTCCATCCTGGCCCCTGTGCTTTGTAATAAGTAACTAAGATCTGTTATTTCCTCTGATGCCCAGAAGATGTGCAAACGAACGCTTATCTTAACTTCTGTAAGCCACTTAGGTAACAATCGAGGTGGCAAGATGTCCTCAAACCCCTGGAATGTCCGGAGCCCAGCTCCCTCTTCTCTGTCCGGAGATGATTTACGAAAACCCCTAAATGTCTGTGTCCCTCACCCCCATCCCCACCTCTCACCCTGACTCCCAAAGTGATTTCTACAGGTATAAAGGGTCTTAACACCCTCCATTCGGGGCCACGGGTTGGAGAGACGCGAGTCCTCCGTGGTCGCCGGCTTAATAAACCCTGCTATTTGGCATACTTTTGTCTTGGTGCTGGTTCCTTAATCTCGCCTCAAATACAACAATTATTCATTTATAAATGGAAAAAAAAACAAAAAAAACAAAACAAAACAAAAAAAACCTTCAGAAATACAGGATACAAGAGAACGCGGCCTGCCTGAAAGAGAGCAACTACAGAGACCTTAGCGTTGAGAGCTCCTGCGGACCGCGCTCCCTGCATGGCTGGCGCCTGGCGCCGGTTCCGCGAGGGGACTCGGAGGTGCTCCCACGGAAGCCAGGGAGCGCCCAGGCCCTCCCTGCCCATACAGCCCCCCTGCTCGACACCAGCGGCCCCTCACCCGGCCGCCGAAGCTCCGCCGACGGCTGGCAGGAGGACGCGCGGACGCCCTTACCCGCCTCACTGTGGTCCGACGGCAGGCGTGGCGCTTCCTGGAAGTGGCAAAGGTGCGGCCTGCCCACGCCAGACAGCGCCAGGCAAGAGCGACTGGGAAGGACTCTGCAGCACAGCCCCACCACGCCGGGCCGCGACGCCTCCTGGCAGTGACCGCCTGACCAAGCGTCCCGCCTGAGCCCAGGTGAAGATGCCAGAATGGGGGTGGGGTCCCGAGCCCGGCGCAA
The DNA here is from genome assembly GCA_004027835.1 of Alouatta palliata. Taxonomy (NCBI): domain Eukaryota; kingdom Metazoa; phylum Chordata; class Mammalia; order Primates; family Atelidae; genus Alouatta; species Alouatta palliata. The sequence goes on along the minus strand of PVKV010027499.1, from coordinate 25,390 downwards.
GGGATGCTGGGTGCTGGGCAGGTGAAGAGAGGCCCCAGCTCCTGCGAGATTTCACTGCGGGTACACAGAGGCCCGCGACGTGACATCCACGGTGCTGGGGGTGGGGGGTCGGGGGCGAGGCGGGTTGTTGGAGGTGCAGTGTGTGGCCCAGAAGTGTGCACTAAAGGCAGATGAGATACGGTGCCCAAGTTAAAGACTCTAGTCTTACCTTTCTACCACCTGGGTATGGTCTAATGGGAGAAATGTGTGCTTTTGCAGAACAGGTGACTCAGATCTCTGAAAGAGATGACTTACCCTTAAGATTTCACAAGTGAGCGTGATCTTTCATCAAGAAACCTCACTTATTAGTAAAGGACCGTATATAGGCAATAAAACAGCTCTAAGAGGTATAAAATTCTAAGAAACATAATTACATATATATTAAAATATGGCTATTTCTTTTTAAACGTCTTATAAAAATTTAGTAAGTTAATGTCCTATATTTCACTCACTCAACAACTACAGTATTTATTGAGCACTCACTATGTGCCAGGCACTGAGCTAGGCACACAAAACACCTGGGTGACTTCATATTTGTTAGTGGAATCCACAGAAAAAAACAATGTAGAGATTTGTTGAGGCCTACTATATCTAAGGTTATATATATATCTATGATTATATCTATGATATAATTATAATCAATATATCTATGATTAATATTTTTAAAATCATTTTCCCATTTTTATTATCATAATAAGCTTGAATATATAACCATTCAGTGTATTACAATAAAACCTATTTAAGAATGTTAAGAGGCGTGATGGCCTGCCCTTGTAGTTCCAGCTACTTGGGAGGCTGAGGTGGAAAAATTGCTTGAGCCCAAGAGTTGGAGGCTGGAATGACTTGTCATCGAGCCACTGTACTACAGCCTGGGCAACAGACTGAGACCTGGTCTTAAAAAAAAAAAAAAAAAAAAAAAAAAAAAAAAAAAAAAAAAAAAAAAAAAAAAAAAAAAAAAAAAAAAAAAAAAAAAAAAAAAAAAAAAAAAAAAAAAAAAAAAAGAATGTTAAGGTATTGGGGATAAGGAAATATGTCGCTTTAAAAAGGAAAATCATTTTGGAAATAATGTTTTTATATGCCAATAATCATTGCCATTTGAATAAAATTGGCCAAAAAGGTGAGAGTAGTAACTTAATAAAATATCAGTCAATAGATTGTCTAAAACAAAATGAAATCAACAAAAAAGACAGAATATGAAGGACCGCCCAAGGCCACCTTCACATCAAGTGTTCCTTATCTCAGCAAATAGCAATTCTATTTGCTTAAACCAAAAATCACTGGAGTCATCCCTGACATTTCCTGCTTCCTTATCTACCCCAATTCAATCTACTGCCAGGTCCTTTGGAGTCCATTCACAAATTATATATTTAGTCTGCCACTTTGTTCCATTTCTACCGTTTCCACTGTAGGCAAAGCAGTGGCCTTCAAACCAGGGTGCAGTACCCAGTATCACTGGACAGAGCCCAGACTTTCATGGATGTGAGGGTACTGATGGTTTTAAAGGAATCCTGTTACAGATCCAGGTCCTAACATCATGAAGATTTGCTTTTCCTAACCCCTCTTTCAAAATCACCCTTCACTCACTTTACAAGACAAAGACAAGCTCTCACCCCTCTGGAATTCTACTATTGTGCTTTGCCCAGGCATAAAAATCTGCAAGAATGCCAAAGAGCCAGTGCAAAAATAATTATACCCAGGAGATAAGGCATCTCTTTTAATAATTAATTAAAGCATCTACAGCACATTGTAGGGCTTCATCTTTGTCTTTATTTCTGTGAAGAGTGGTGCTAGAAAAAGCAGCTATTGAAATGTCATGGAATCAGATATATTGTACAGGGTGGGCAGCGGGGTTAATGAGGACTTTGTTTTAATGGGCTTGTCTCTTCTGTACCCTGTCTACTGTCAAAGAATTATTTGCTGTTAACAGAGTGTCTAATGAATGCAAAACAGAGAAGATCAGTAAGAAATATTAATCACTAAATAAAGCTGCTTTTTTGCCTTAAAACACAAGCAATGTTTTTCAGCTGTTCATAATACTCATTTCTACCAGATTTCATTCACTAGAAATAAAAGCACCTTCAAACAGTAAAGCAGTACTGTTTAGTGACACTAATTATCTTAAATGTAACCAGACCACCAGGTTCTTGAAAACACTCTGGATAAGACCTGAAGGACTAAAATGTTATGTGATTTCTTTTAAACTCATTCTGTTATAGGAATATGAAGTTAGTTAAAACATATATTATCTGATTATTTTATAAACTATATATCCCCCTTACATTCATCCTTCACCTTATTTCATTTCATACATTGTGTTATATTTTCCATCTACTGTTAACAAAATGTATTTCCCATGCTGTATCAAATAGAGGTTTTTTTGGGCTTCATATATTTTTCTCTTTCATTAAGTGCATCTGCGTATTTTCATCATGATGCAGATGACATTCATGGAGTATTTCTGAGGTAGTCATTATGATTCTTATTTTACAACAAGGGCCAATGACAAGTATTCAATGCACACTTGACACACACATTTACCAAAGAAATACTGTGTTTTAATCGCACCCTTGCCCTCATAAATAATTTATATTTTATCTACATTTTGCATTGTATTATTATAATTTAAGTAGTGAGAAGTGTTATATAGGTCATTCTTTTTTGTATAACTTACTATAAAAATGAATAAAGTATATCTATTGTATTTAATCTTGATTGGTTTTAGTAATCCATTTTTTTAAATGCTTTTTATAAATTCTTTCCCAGTGCTTTCTGTAATCATTTTTGAAATGTTTATTAATGAAATTATTTCAATGGAAAAATGAAGTCAGATCTTATGATAAAAAGTCAGACTAATTTGGCTAATTGATTTGACAATGCTAATTATATAGCATTTTCCATAAATTAAATGAGCTAAATCCACAGAGTCATGGTTTTGACAAAAAAAAAATTGAAAAAGATAAAAATATTGTGTTTAAAATTGTATTGGCCAAAGCATACTAAACATTTTTTAAAATTTTACTTTAAGTTCTGGATACAAGTGCAAAACATGTAGGTTTCTAACATAGATATCCATGTGCCATAGTGGTTTGCTGCACCTATCAGTCCATCATCTAGGTTTTAAGTGCCACATGCATTAGCTATTTGTCCTAATGCTCTCCCTTCCCTTGCCCTCCAACCCCTCCCTGGCCCTGGTGTGTGTTGGTCCCCTCCCTGTGTCCATGTGTTCTCATTGTTCAACTCCCACTTATGAGTGAGAGCATGCAGTGTTTGGCTTTCTGTTCCTGTGTTAGTTTGCAGATGATGATGGCTTCCAGCTTCATCCATGTCCCTGCAAAGGACAAAGGACGTGATCTTGTTCCTTTTTATGGCTGCATAGTATTCTGTGGCATATATGTAATACATTTTCTTTATCCAGTCTGTCATTGATGGGCATTTGAGTTGGTTCCATGTCTTTGATACTGTAAATAGTGCTGTAATAAACATACATGTGCAGGTGTCTTTATAGTAGAATGATTTATATTTTGGGGGGTATATACCCAGTAATGGTATTGCTGGGTCAAATGGTATTTCTGGTTCTAGATCCTTGAGGAATCGCCACACTGTCTTCCGCAATGGTTGAACTAATTCACATTCTTGCCAGTATTGTAAAAGCGTTCCTGTTTCTCCCCAGCCTTGCCGGCATCTGTTGTTTCTTGACTTTTTAATAATCACCATTCTTACTGGTGTGAGAGGATATTTCATTATAGTTTGGCTGACTGGGGACAGTGTTGCAGTGAAGACTGAAATTGTTGAATCTCTCACTCACCTTCATTATGGTCAGGAGATTAGCTTATTTTCTACCCAATGCTTCAGTGTTAATAGGGGCTTTTTTCTATGAACCTTTAGCCCTTTTACAGTCATAAATATCACTGAAAAAATATTACTCTTTTTTCTACTTCAAGAAAACTACCAGATATTTTAATTCTGTAACAAAAAGTGAGCTTCTGAGAATTTGTTCATGCATTTTCTTTTTTCTTTTTTTTTTTTTTTTTTTGACAGGCTCATTAGGCCACTGGATTCCTTGGACAAGTATAAAAGGACTTAAATTTTATAAAGCAACTTGATATAGGAGCAAATTCAAATAGCACTTTCAAGTATAAATTGCATAAATGGATAAAGAGTATAACATTGATATGGTATTATTTGGATTTTTAGCAGGACATTTGGTAAAGATTCTGATGATATCCTGATGGACACGACAGTGACATTGTGCTTAGGAAGTTTGTAATTCCTGAGAAAAGGTTCCTATGCTATATTGCTAGGCTCTCCTTGGCCTAATTCCATTCAAAGTTTTTATTAAAGAGTTAGATACTAACATCATGGCATGCTGGTTTAGGTGCATACAACATGAAACTGAGATGGGTACAAAAATGACTGAGCCAGGATCAAAGAGAATTGGAATAAACTGGAGCAATGCACCAAGTCTAACATGGTCCAGTTTCATAGAGGTATGTGTAGAATACAGCTGGGTCCAAAAAGCTAACTTTGCCAAAACATAAGGAGGTACATGTGGTTTAACAATAGTAATCATGAACAAAATCTGTAGTGTTTTAGTCGATTGTGAATTTCTTGAGTTCACAGTATGATTCGGCTGAAGGTAAAGTTAATCAGCTATCCTGAGGAAGTGAGAATAGACATATTCTTTGATGCTTCAGGGTATGTAACCAGAGCCCATTCATGAAAACTGTAAGAGGGCAGATTGATGTTAAATGTCAGGGGAAGAATGTCTGATTAGTGAAGCTGTCTAAGTATGGATCCCACACCTTGAAAAGTAGTGAAATCTCTGCCAGTGGGAGGACTTGTTTGAAGCAGAGTCAGGGAAGTTTAAGTTGTTAAGCAGAGGCCTGACAATCATTTGAAGAGAATGTTGAAGGGGAAGTTGATACATTGGATGAGAAGTTTGAATCAGTAAGTTATGAGATCCCTTCTAACTGACAAGTATTAATAGAATACTGTGGAGCTAATGAACCACACCCACAGCAGATACTCCACCACCTCCTCTACCACTGAGCTAGTGTGTGTACTTTGGAAACCACCAACAGTTTGGAGTTGACACTCTTGAAACCATTAGTATTTTCTGTGGCTGTTGTAACAAATTGTTCTTTTTTTTTTTTAGATGGAGTTTCACTCTTGCTGCCTGGGTTGGAGTGCAGTGGTGTGATCTTGGCTCACTGCAACCTCCACCTGCCAGGGTCAAGTGATTCTTCTTCCTCAGCCTCTTGAGTAGCTGGGATTAATAGACACCCACCACCACACCCAGCTAATTTTTGTATTTTTAGTAGAGACAGAGTTTCACCATGTTGGCCACACTGGTTTTGAACTCTTGACCTCAGGTGATCCACCCACCTCAACCTCCCAAAGTGCTGGGATTACAGATGTGAGCCATCGCACCTGGCCACAAATTTGTTCTTGAAACAAGATAATGTTATGCTCACAGTTCTAGAGACCAGAAGTCTAAAACTAGTTCCAGTAAGCTGAAATCAGGCACCTGCAGGAATGCACTGTCTGCAGAGGCTCCAAGGGAGAATCTATTCCCTGGCTCTTCCAGCTTTTGGTGGCTGTTGGCATTCTTCGGCTTGTGGCTGTTTTGCTCCAGTCCCTGCCTCTGTAGTCACATTACCTTATCCTCCCCTATCTGCCAGATCTCTTCCTGCTTCCCTCTTTTAAGGAAGTGTGATTACATTTAGGGCTCATCCAGATAATCCAGGATAATCCCCCAATTCAAGAGCCTTAACTCAATCACTCCTACGAAAACCCCCACTCACCTATTCTTTTTGCCATGTAAAGTAACCGTCACATGTTTCAGGGATTATGTGTATGTTTTAGTGTGGTGGTGATTATTCAGCCTATCACAAAGCCTATACACTTTTCCTAAGAAAAATTAAATTAAAATGTATGGAATTAAAATGTAAAATAGAGATCAGGCCTGTGATAGATGACAGGCAATGGCTCATGCCTGTAATCCCAGCAGTTTGGGAGGCTGAGGTGGGAGGATCACCTATGGTCAGGAGTTTGGGACCAGCCTGGCCAACACAGTGAAACCCTGTCTTTACTAAAAATACAAAAATTAACCGAGTGTGGTAGTGCATGCCTATAATCCCAGCTACTCGGGAGACTGAGGGAGGAGAATTTCTTGAACCCTGGAGGCACAGGTTGCAGTGAGCCAGGATCATGTGACTGCACTCCAGCCTGGGTGACTGAGCAAGACTCTGTCTTCAAAAAAAAAAAAAAAAAAAGAAAAGAAAAGAAATACACTATAGCAGTACAGTATAACATAGAGCATGGGCTTTGTAGTCACAGTAACCTGAATTTGAATTCCAGCATGGTATCGTGTAAAGGTGAATGAGAAAAGGTGGCAGCTGCCGCATGGCAAGCACTTATTAAATGGTAGCTATTATTATTATTTATACTTTGAAGAATTCATGATTTAACAGAAAATGTTACCAGAAAGGGATCCCAATTCAGACTCCAAGAAATGGTTCTTGGGTTTCACACAAGAAAGAGTTCGGGGCAAGTTCACAGTGCAAAGCTAGAGCAAGTTTATTAAGAAAATAAGGGAATGAGGGCTGGGCGCAGTGGCTCATGCCTATAATCCCAGCACTTTGGGAGGCCAAAGTGGGCAAATTGCCTGAGCTCAGGAGTTCGCCACCAGCCTAGGCAACATAGTGACATCCTGTCTCTACTAAAATACAAAAAATTAGCTGGGCGTGGTGGCATGCACCTGTAGTCCCAGCTACTCGGGAGGCTGAGGCAGGAGAATTGCTTGATCCTGGGAGGCGGAGGTGCAGTGAGCCGAGATCGTACCACTGCACTCCAGCCTGGGTGACAGAGCAAGACTTTGCCTCAAAAAAAAAAAGGAAAAGGAAATAAGGGAATGAAAGAATGGTTACTCCATAGATGGAGCAGCCCCCAAAGACTGCTGGTTGCCCATTTTTGTAGTTATTTATTGATTATATGCTAAACAAAGGATGGATTATTCAAACTTCTCCTTTTTTAGACCATATAGGGTGACTTCCTGACAGTTCCATGATATTTGTAAACAGTCATGGAGGTGCTGTCAGTGCAGCAGTGAGGACGACCAGAGGTGACTCATGTCACCACCTTGGTTTTGGAAGGTTTTAACCGGCTTCTTTACCGCAAGCTGTTTTATCAGCAAGGTCTTTATGATCCGTACCTTGTGCCGACCTCCTATCTCATCCTGTGACCTAGAATGCCTTAACCATCTGGGAATGCAGCCCAGTAAGTCTCAGCATTATTTTACCCAACCCCTATTCAAGCTGGAGTTGCTCTGGTTCAAATTCTCTGACAAAATGGCGTGGGAGGCTGCAACAGGAGGATTGCTTGAATCCAGTTCAAGGCCAGCCTGAGCAACATACTGACACCTCATCTCTAAAAGAAAAGAATAAAAGGCATGCTAATGTTCCCTGATATCCTTGTTCTCAGCTTCTCAATAAAATATTTGAAATGATACATAAAATGGCAAACAGTGGTTGCAACTCTGGGAACCAGAGTCTATTGGGATGGTCTACCAATAGTGGAATGTATGGCAGTTGGCCGAGATATATATTCCTAAACTCTGCTACCCACCTTCTAGAACAGAAGAGCAAATATAATGCCACAAGGAAGGTGGATAAAGGTTTGGTCTTTAGAATGGCCTGACTAGAAAATCGTACACTTACGTCTTTACTGCACCAGAATAATGTAATGCTTCAGGCAGACCGATGATGTCTTTCTCTGTCCCCACATACCCACTCAGAGACTGCAGCTCCTGTGATGCCACAGAATCAACAGGATCCGGCAGAGGAAAGGGTGCATTACATCTCATGAGGCCTTATATCTCGGAACCATTGTGGGCAGGGCCAAAAAACGGGCCCTGGGAGCAGGGCATGTGAAGGAGTGGTATCCTTGACCTACATTTCTGCAAAGAAAAACTAAAAACCACATCAGCCTCTGATAATCAGGAAAATCAGCTAGAAGGGTAGGGAAGAGCTCATCAGATCAATGCCCACAAGGGTGACTACGGTTGCTTACATCAACCTTAAGGCTCATTCTAAATATGACAGAGAACATCTACTATATCTCAAATTAGTAACCAGAAGAGCTAAAAGCACTCAATATACCTGGCCTCTTGGCCCACACCAAGCTGGATAGATGTCTCTTCATTCAAAGATTATTAAACAAAGAAAAGAACACAACAACAATATCAAAATGTTCTCTCTAGCAAAGTGATTTTACCATGTGCCAGGCACAATTTTAAGTTCTGTGTCAGTTATCAATGTAGGATCGCTCAGCTCTGAATACACATTTCAGTTTATAGCTCTGTGATAAAGAATGCGATTCCCGAGTTCTTTATAGTGAACGCAATGTTATGTTTCTTCCAGTAGATGGTGGTAGAGGAACATTGTCAAAGGAAAAGGATCTCCTGCCCTTTCCAGCATGAGCTGGAGTTAGCAGTATAGGTGTGAGGCCGTTTTGGCAGACCCTGCCCCAGGTACAGACCTTGAACTGGTCTCTCTGTGACCTTGAAACCTTGGCCTGGCAATAGCCTTTCTGCAGCCCTCGGGACACAGACATCACAGACCCACACACCCCTCTGAAGGGCTCCTATTCCTGAAGATGCGCTGACTCTCACTGCAGGCCCACACCTCTGGCTGCTGGTTGCAAGCCTGTAGTCCAGAGAGTGGCCTGTTGCTTGCCCAGCAGCCCCAGGTGAGCTCCAGCCAGGCCAAGCCAACAAAATTCTCTGCTATCCAGGGAGCTGAACCGTATCTTCTCCAACAAGGTCTGAGCCCCTTACAAGTTTGTTTTTTCCTGCCTCCCTCAACCATAGGGTACCATACAGAGTTTCTTTTTTTTGAGATGGAGTTTCGCTCTTGTTACCCAGGCTGGAGTGCAATGGCGCGATGTTGGCTCACCGCAACCTCCGCCTCCTGGGTTCAAGCAATTCTCCTGCCTCAGCCTCCCGAGCAGCTGGGACTACAGGCACGTGCCACCATGCCCAGCTAATTTTTTGTACTTTTAGTAGAGATGGGGTTTCACCATGTTGACCAGGATGGTCTCGATCTCTTGACCTCGTGATCCACCCGCCTCGGCCTCCCAAAGTGCTGGGATTACAGGCGTGAGCCACCGCGCCCGGCTAGAGTTTCTTTATATTCTATACTCCTTTGTTAATACATTTATATGTCAACCTTCCCCAGTTTAGCCTACTCTCTGGTTTCTGCATCCTGACTGGACCCAGATGACTACAGGTACATGTATTAATTCACTGACTTCCCATACCAATCGTGTGAGCTGAGTGCCATTACTAGGTACATGTATTAATTCACTGACTTCCCATACCAATCGTGTGAGCTGAGTGCCATTACTAACACCATTTTTCTAATGAGGAAGTTGGGTGAGGTTAGGTAACTCACACAACCTTGTCTTTATTTGGAAAAATTTTTAATCGAAAGACTCAGAAGAAAAACATCCTCTCAACAAATATTTTTATAAGATGTAGAAGAAAATTTTAGAAAACATCTGCTTGGTTTTCCCAAGGAACCAAGAAAATACAGCCTTCCTGTAGGAACAGAGACATAAGAGAATAGACTTGGATCCAGGCAGAATTTTTAAAGAAGCTAGCAAAATAAAATTTAAGAGAAACCAAAAATGTTGTGGAAGAATTTGAATCTGTACTAGAGGCAGTAAAGAGGAAAATTATTACTGCAGAAAAGCGAATAAGTGATGTGAGAGTTTAACCACAACAGCTCTCCCAGAATACAGAGGAAAAAGAGGTGAAAATAATGAGAGACCGTAAGAGAGACGCAGGTCAAAGAAGTGAAGGCAAACCTACCACTGTTACCTTTTCTCAGAGAAATAACTAGAGTAAGGGTCAAAATCCTCAGCCGAGAGGCTGTTAAGAGGAAAGTAAAGCCCACTGGGGAAATTACTATCACTTATGGGGAAATTTTTAGAAGTTTCTGTGTGACCTCTCCAAAACTCCCACAGTACTTTCTTTCACTGTATCACTTACCCTGTCCTGCCTTGAATTTTGCTGAGAGTGTAAGACTAGCACTGAAAAGAACGTATTTCAGATCCGGGTCTTTTCACTTACTGTGCAACATTAACAAGTCAAATCCTGGGCCTTTGTTTTCTACCTACCTTATAATATACTTTACATTTACCTAGTTTATCCACCTTGAAAGGTTGGTGATAAAAATGAAGTATGGAAATTTCTAGATAATAGCCTCTGAACCTGAATCTTTATGTCTCTATGTGAGTCTCAATATTTAAAGACAAAAAAGCATGTCTATTTCCTTTGCGTCCCCTGCAATACCTAGGAACTATAGGCACTGTATAAATATTTATCAGGCATGTTTAAGATAAAAGTTAGGATAATAATCTAAATCTATCCCACTATCACAAAAAGAACAATGAGTTCCATAAAGAACAGAAAAGTATAGATCAGTAAAATTGTGTTTGTAAAAAAATATAAATCATTTATAATTGCTATTTGTTTGTTTGGGGTTTTTTGTTTTTGTTTTTTGAGACAGAGTCTCACTCTGTTGCCCAGGCTGGAGTACAGTGGCACTATCTCGGCTCACTCCAACCTCTGCCTCCCAGGTTCAAGCAATTCTCCTGCCTCAACCTCCCAAGTAGCTGGGGTTACAGGCAAGCGCCAACACACCCAGCTAATTTTGTATTTTTAGTAGAGACTGGATTTCTCCATGTTGGTCAGTCTGGTCTTGAACTCCAGACCTCAGGTGATCCATCTGCCTCGGCCCCCCAAAGTGCTGGGATTACAGGTGTGAGCCACCACACCTGGCTATTTGTTTTAATTCCAGTGTTTACAAAAGACAATGAGCATTGAGCCATTTTAGTATAGATGTAAATTTTGATCATTTTCTCCATCCAATGTTACAACTAAAACATTTTAGTTCAATACACTGTAATTTACAGCTTAATACAAAATGGCGATTTGTAACAGTTTGTTTTCACAAAGAAGAAATTGATGTAAAATGACAGAAGAAAATTATAGCAATTAACATAGCCATCCAAAGGAATATTTTCTAAGCATGTAAGATGACTACTATCATCAGTAGAACTATGCAATAATTTGGATTCACAAATATGTCAACCTTCATTAAGAACCTTAAATTCCTAAATGTAAATCAAGTTACAAAAATCATTATCCATCTGGAGAGAAACTTAATGATTTCCCTATGCCAGCTATGGAAAGAAGAGGTTTGAGCCATATTAAAAATCAATGTTATCCAAATAGTTTTCTCAGATTCCTCTCTGGTAACATGCTGTTGATGTTGGTAACAGAGGCCACCGTCAGAGCATTTGCCCAAGTCCAGAATATTTCCCAAGGATAGTAGGATATAGGGTATCTCTACACAGGTAGGGGCTAATTCAAGCCCCTGTGTAGAGAAATCCTCTATCTATCCTTGAGAATTGAGAGAGAGAATATCTGTGTAGAGATATCCTATTATCTAGTGAATTTGAGGTAGGAGAATAGCGTGTGGAGGTAAGGAACTAAGGCCAATCCATGCTGACTTCCTAGAACTAAATCAGAAGGAAAACTCCAACTTTCTACACCTAAGTAACAAAAGGAACAGAGGGTACTCCCTTTGCAACCCACCCCAACTGCCACTTTCTGCATGGCAGATGGAAAATTGAAAGCACCTCTGAATGGTTGCAGAAAGCAACCAAGCAGGCGTTTGCTTAGGAGTGTAACTTTGTAACTTCACTTCCGCCTCTGATTGGGGCCACTACTTCATTTGCATGGGTGTACACCAAGTGGCCAATAGGAACCCTCTAGTGGGTATTTGGACCCCAGAAGATTGTGTAAGCAGGGCCCTTGAGCCTCTGCTCAGGCCGTTCCCACCCTGTGAAGTGTGCTCTCATTTTCAATACATCTCTGCTTTCGTTGCTTCATTCTTTCCTTGCTTTATTGTCGGTTTTGTCCAATTCTTTGTTCAAAATACCAAGAACCTGAACAACTTGCAGTCAAGACCCCTACTGGTGACATGTATAGGGAGAAGGCCTCTCTCTCGATTCACTGGATAGATTCTACTATGCTATTCAATATTAGTTTCTTAGACATGGCATTCTTTTGGAAACTCTATTAGATTTCCTATTGAATTCATGGACAGTTCCCAGATTAACCTACTCAAACTTGAATTCTACAGACTTGGAGACTAAGTCTGGAGAAAGCCTTTTGGCAAACCAAACCCTGGGAGCCATCCTGAGGTTTGCAGCTCATAGTGCACGAGAAAGCTGATCTTTGTCTTTCGGTTTCACAACTTCTGTATTGTTTTTACACAGGATTAAATGTTAAGACTTGCAGTGCTCAAATCCATTCAGATTAGTTCTTTCCCTACTTCCATGCAATTCACTTACACAGCTGAGTTTCACTGGGAACTAAGCTCTTGGCAATATACAAGTAGGAAGTGTATTTGAAATTCAGAGGAAGCCAGGAAAAGGGATAGAGTTTGAAAAAGTCCCTTCTCAGAGACTCATTATACCAAACTTACCTTACAGAATTGTTGACTTAGATGGTTTCTCTCTCTCTCTGATCTATTCTCTATGTTTCAGCTAAAATAATCAGTTTACCATCCCACTAGAAAGAGGTAGGCAGAAATCTATGTGACTTGAGTTTGTGAAAAACCCTACAGGAATCTATTTCCAATTAGCGAGAATTTCCTCTCAGCCTGATTCATTTATGGTGCTTAATTTTCTGTTCTTTAAAACCAGCATTGTTCATTTGCATTAAATTGTTTAAAAAAAAAAAAAAGATTAATCTTCTTGTTTTCTATAACTTTCACAGCTTGGTCCCTGACTATAACTTTGGATTCTTACTTTGACTCGCTTTTCCTGTGGATAGAACAGATGTGGAATTTCAAAGAACATACAATTTAACTTGAATTACACATTAGTTTATCTGATTACAGTTCTCCGTGGAAGCTAAGTGATTTTGATTATGGGTGTGGGTTTGCGTGAGTGGAGCAGGTTGTAGAAAATGAAGAGTAATCTTCCTGGGGTTTGAGCCACTGCCTTGGGAAGGTACCTGTGTGGACCTAAGATAATATGTGGGATAAGAATATAGAAAAGGAATATGAGAGAATCTAGATTAACTTCACTTAATCCAAAGGATTTGGAACCTATCCCGGTCAGCAGAACCATCTATTGCATTTTATACCTTTCAGAACCGTCTGTTGCCCCGTATACCTTTAGCATGCCAAGTACTACCACCCTGTTCAGCCATCATGGACTACTGACTACCATAAATTCTACTGCAAGCTGCTGCCAGAATCTCTCTCCTATGTCAGTTAAGGATGGTGTCTACTACCAGGCCTCTGACTCTTTCCTTTATGATCACCACAGAGCAGAAAACACGTAGCTTTCCCTTAAAATTAGAATCAACCTTACCATGCTTTTCTGGTTAAGATCATGACAGCAGAATAGTGGCTGTATTTGCCGCTGTGTAGTAAGAAATTTGGCCATGTACAAAGAGATCTGGCCTTTGTCTTCAGCTCCTGAGAGAAAATCTCTAAATATTTGGAATTTCCTTGTAAGAGTCTTTTTTTTAATTGATGGTGGGCCCCTCTGCCTACAGAGAATGGTTTGTATTAGCAAGATGACTCAGGGTGGGGTGGGCCACACCCAATAGTCCAAGAATGCCATGCCAGAAAGACCAACTGTGTGCTTAGAAGGTTGGAGTTTGGGGCCACTGATATTAGCCTGACCTTGGAGGAAGGGAGCTGAAGATTGAGTTCAAACATGTGAGCAATCAATTAGGCATGCCTAGGTAATGAAACTTCGATGAAATCTCTGGACACAGAAACTTGAGTGAGCCTCTCAGCTTGGCAATATTCTATGTATTCTATTCATATTGCCACTCATTCATATCAAGAGGGCAACCTGTAAGGATGACAGAATTTTCTCATTTGAAACCTTCCCTAGATTCTGCCCCGTGTCATCCTTCACCTAGTTCTAAGTCACGTCCTTTCCCTGTAATAAATGTGACTATGAGTATAATAGCTTTCAGTGAGTTCTGTGAGTCTTTCTAGTGAATTATCAAACCTGAGGGTAGTCTGGGGAAACCTGTAAACTTGAAGTTTCTGTCAGAAGTTTTGGACAGACCTGACAGCCTGGAGGACTTTGCTTTCAAACTCAAATTTGGCTAACTACAAGTATCTGCCTTTTCTGGACTTGACCTGGAACATGCCCAGATTTAGTGTTGTTGCCCTTTTAAATCTCTCAAGGATTATTCTTTCTCTAGGAATGGCCAATTCATACACCATGGTCTTGGCTTCCTAACCATAGTTGGCTGGATGCTTGACCCAAACTGGCCAATCAGATTCTTCCCCACCCTCTTGCAGAATTTGAAATTGGGATTGAGAGACAGCCAATCTCTGTGTGGGGCTATATGCTACAATGCAGACTGAATTGACAAGAAAGGCAGTCTGCAGATAAAGAATAAAAAAAGACACACAGAAGCAGATGTCTTTCCAGTTCTTATTTTCCAGTTCCTTTCCTGAATTCCAGATGCTACTTGATAGCTTGAATTGGTTTCTTCTGCTTATACACAAAAGTCCTATCTGATACCTGATAGTTCCCCTTCATTCTAAACTAATTCTTGAAACTAGCTCCCCCTCTCCTGTTCTGTTCATGGTTATCTCTATCTGGCCATGACATACACTATGAAAAGGACCTTTGGAGAAGTAATTTGTGACACAGATCAATTTTTAGTATATAAAATAATTAGTCTAGAAGGGCAAGAATTTCTAAGGATAAGATGACTTTAAAGTGTTGATCGAAAGAAAAAAACTGATGCAATGTTGACACAAAGAGTTTATTTGGGCCAAGGTTAAGGATAGCTCTGAATTGGTTGAATTCCTGTCTTCAAAAGGTCCCAAAATATCCTGTCTTCCAAAGGTCTGCAAATATCTTGAGGTTTCTGTGCCTATCAGAAAGTGACATTACTTACCCCAAGGTCATGACCCTGTAAGTGAACCAAGTAGACAAGATACCAGGCCATGTTTTCCAAGTCTTGGTTTTATAAAGTCAAAATTAATCCCTCAAAGCAGTCTGCTCAAATTTGAAAATATGATATTCCAGTCAAAGCCTTGGTAAAATAACCAGTGTTTCCAACGTGTCCTGTTACAAAAGGAAAAGAGATTCTTATTGAACTTACACAAAGATCTACATTGCAATAAAATGAGAATAAGGTTTTCAAATTCTAGAGAAATCAGGTGGAGAGAAAGGTAAATGTTTCAATTTTTCTCACAAAAGTATACTTTACCAATTGCTGTAAACTATAGATAGCTGAAAAGAAAAAGTGTATTGACTCTGGAAAGCAAAACATAAAAACAATCAGCAATATTTCAAACAACATGAAGTCATAACAAATTATTTCAGTCCTCTATCAGTTCAGTCCTATGTAATTAACTTTTGCTCTGTTCGAAGTTGGGTTAGCAATTTTTATAAACTCATCAGTTTTTTATTAGAGTTCTGAATGTTTTTACCTATGTAAAAACATTTTACCTATGTAGTCCAATGGTAGAATCTCCAAAGTTATCAGAAACCTGTATTCAACACTACTCGTCACAGTCCTTTCCATTAATTTCCTTGAAGACACAATGCTTTAGAATTTGCAAAAATGTTTTAGGATAAAAAGTGATTTACTGCATATATCAAGACATATCAGGTTTTTTTAAAAACTTCATACAGTTTTGGAACATACATTAATAACATTCACACAAAGATAATTCGAAGAAAGTCAAACACCATTTCTTATTTGATAATACTTTCCATATAATGTTAACATTGCTTTAACATCCCAATAAGCCTAATATGTCCCTCCTGGATTTTTCAAGGGCCCTCCATTTTTTTTGAATGTCCAAGAGTTAGTCTGAGGTCAAAAAGACTCTATTTTAGAATTTGAAATTTGTTTTGGGGAGGTATGTCAAATATCAAAGGTTTAAGATACTTGATATTAAAATAAATCACAGGTCATTCTAAAATAATTGTCATTTATTTAGCTAAAGTGATAATTGAAAGATTTCAAAAAGCAAAAACTTTTGGCCGGGCGCGGTGGCTCACGCCTGTAATCCCAGCACTTTGGGAGGCCGAGGCGGGTGGATCACAAGGTCAAGAGATCAAGACCATCCTGGTCAACATGGTGAAACCCCGTCTCTACTAACAATACAAAAATTAGCTGGGCATGGTGGCACGTGCCTGTAGTCCCAGCTACTCGGGAGGCTGAGGCAGGAGAATTGCTTGAACCCAGGAGGCGGAGGTTGCGGTGAGCCGAGATCGCGCCATTGCACTCCAGCCTGGGTAACAA
>PVKV010027498.1:0-26347 GCA_004027835.1 Alouatta palliata | reverse complement strand
GTGTTGAACAATGAGAACACATGGACACAGGGAGGGGAGCATCTCACACTGGGGTCTGTCGGGGGGAAAAAGGGGAGGGACAGCAGGGGGTGGGGAGTTGGGGAGGGATAGCATGGGGAGAAATAACAGATACAGATGATGGGGAGGAAGGCAGCAAATCACACTGCCATGTGTGTACCTATGTAACAATCTTGCATGTCCTTCACATGTACCCTCAAACCTAAAATGCAATAAAAAGTATATATATATATTAAAAAAAAAAAGAAATCGAGAAACAGTAGATGGTGATGTGGATGCAGTGATCAGGGAACACCTCTACACTGCTGGTAGCAATGTAAACTAGTAAAGCTACTATGGAAAGCAGTGTGGAGATTCTTTAAAGAACTAAAACTAGAACTACCACTTGATCCAGTAATCCCACTACTGGTTATCTACACAGAGGAAAACAAGTCATTATACAAAAAAGATACTTGCACACACATATTTAGAGCAGCACAATTCATAATTGCAAAATCATGAAACAAACCCAAATGCCCATCAATGAATGAGTGGATAAACTGTGATATGTGTGTGTATGTGTGTGTGTATGATGCAATACTACTCAGCTATGAAAAGGAATGAATTAACGGCATTTGCAGTGACTTGGATAATATTGGAGACTATTATTCTAAGTGAAGTAACTCAGGAATGGAAAACCAAACATTATATGTTCTCACTGATATGTGGGAGCTAAGCTATGAGGATGCAAAGGCATAAAAATGATACAATGGACTTTAGAGACTTGTGAGGAAGGGTGGGAGGGCAATGAGGTATAAAAGACTATCCAAATAGGGTGCAGTATATACTGCTTAGGTGATGAGTGCACCAAAATCTCACAAATCACCACTAAAGAACTTACTCCTGTAACCAAACACCACCTGTACCCCAATAACCTACGGAAAAATTTTTTTAAATTAAAAACACATTTCTACCTTTGCAGTAGGAAATTAAAGTACATACTAAAAGTACATACCCTGCCTCCCAGCCCGACTTCCCTACTGAGATATTTGAGCTTTTATCTTTTTTAAAGAGCTTAATTCAGTTTTCCTCCCTAAAGATTTTAGAAATGACCCCCCAACACTAATCAGAAAAGAGTTGAACTAGCAGAACTAGATTGTTCCAGGTTTTTATTAAATTGAAATAGATTCAAATGTTACTTTAAGAAATATTTGGACAATTATCCAAAAAATATATATACCTAATATTAATTTAACATAGAAAAATAACCCAATAGCAAATCTTCATAAACTATGAACTGACAAGCAGCAGCAGAGAAGACTTTAAAAGCCAATAGATATGCTTGCCCTCACTATAATTAGAAAATTGAGAATTTACACAAGAAGGTACAATTCTGTAACCATCAGATAGAGAAAGATTAAAAATCTGTACTACTAAGTGAGGATGAGATTACAGGGAATTGGGAATTCTGACACAGTGCTCGAGAGAATGTCAACATGATTAAACTATTGTCAAGAGCAAATTATAAAGACTGAGTTAAACTGAAAATGCTTGTGACCTGGGAGCTAGCCATGACACTTTTTGTACACACCACAGAGAAGCCCTCACACAAGGCACAATGGATATTTGTGAAAGAGAACAATTAGAAACAAACTGGATCACAAAGACAAGAGTCTGGATGAATACGTTGTTTTCTATCATACAACGGAATGTTGTAACATTATGCTAAAATTGTAATTATTAACATAATTAATGGAATAAGTTATATTTACACATACCAATTCAGATACATCTTAGAAGACTGATATTTATCCAGAACAAAGCATGTTGGAATATAATATTATTTATATTAAAAATACATTTTGTTAATGGTTACCAACATATGTTATTAAAATTGTAAAAGTACTGAATGATAAATACGAATCTGGGATAGACATTAACTCTGGGGAGAGAGAACGAAAAATGAAATTATAGTGAGGAACACAGAGGACTTCAAAACACCCAGTCACATTTTGTGGCTTAAAATAATCAGAGACAAATGTGACAAATACCAAATATTTATGCAATAAGGTGTTATGAGTAAGGACCTTCATTTCTTATCAATTTGAAATATTTTTAAAACTTCTAAAAGTTACAAAAGTATTAACTGCAATCTTATTTTGCATCACAAAGGTCTGAGATACTGAGTGATACCAGTGAAGAAAATTTGGAAACAGTATGAAAATTAGTTGGTTTATCTAATTTCCTTTTAAAACAAAAGACAAACATTAGTGCAAATAATCCAGTTCTGATATTTCAGCTCTTCTCTGATTATAGTGTTCGATGGTCATTTTTCAAACCTTTACGGGGGGAAAATTCTGAATTAGGCACTTTAAAGCCTGTAAACTGATTTGGATGATGGAGTGATACAGTGGATAATGATACCTTATTAGTCCTGACAGTGTCCTGCCCCATCAATCTTACTTAAAGAAATTATTTTTCTTTGGATAATTCAACAGCTTCTTGTGGCGACTGTTTGTTTCATGTAGAGTAAGAGTACCATGACCCTTGTTAAAAGGTGTTTGAGCAGGAAAATGAAAAATGTTGATAGCTGTGTGCCTTCCAGTATAACTCCCACCTTCCAATCGTGTTATTATTAGTACTGTTACTTGTCTGAAGGTTTCATTAGAGGACATCTAAAATAGTCACAGTCACATGGAACTGTAACCTTCGCTCTTTCTGATTTCCCATAAAAATAACACAACCAATATTTATTGAGTATTCACAACGTTGTAGATGTTATATTATCACATTATGTATGTTTTATAGCAAATACTCTGTAAGGGAGTTATTCCAATCTGAGAGATGAGCAAACTGAGATTGGAAATGTTACACTTCCATTTCTGGCACACTACTGTTCACTGTTAGAAATAATATTGTATGATGAAGAGATTAAATTTGTGATCTTCCATGTTTGATAGACAGCAGTAATCTGGAGAGCTTTTAAATGGCACCAATTCCTGAAATTGAGATTTGCACGAAGGATAATTGTTTAGGTAGTACAGAGAATAACCTGTAAGGAGGTGGGGAAAGTAGGATTGGACAGAGGGTGACTGAGAACTTTGAGGTCTTTGCAAATGGGGCCTCTGCTATCTTAGCAGAGGATGAAATCTCAGAAGACTCTTCAAAATTATCCTCACTGGAGACAGAGAGCTGGGCCTGTGTATTCTTACATTGGCTGATCTTTAGACTGCTCCAGGGAAGGCCATTTACTTCTGATGTGGGCATTTGCTGGAAAGGAACTCAGCTATGTGCTCTATGAGGCGGGAAGATGTCTTGAGTCCAGGAGACAGAGGCTGCAGTGAGCTATAACTATGTTCCTTCATCCCTGGACTATACAGTCTGGGTGACAGAGCAACCCCATCTGTAAGAAAAAAAAATTTTAAGGAAGAGTTCCCAAACCTGCCCTTCACCTGTGGGAAGTGAAGCCCAGCAGTGTTCAGTGAGTATGGATTCTGCTGGTTGGAATAAACCTTTCTGAAGATATTTCCCTTCAGTGTTGTGACATGTACCTTGGACTCTTGATGAGATAATTGGCTAGGCCTGCTCTCAAATGGAAACTACCCCTACGAGGTGTAATCAAGCATGAATCTGCATGAAAAAACATGCTGAATCCAAGACTTTCTAAGAGTAAGCTTTATTCTGGTATGTGGAAGATTTAGACATTTCTTGGTAATTTATTGAGTATTCATGCGACTGAATGTTCTCCTCTGCCAGGCACTTTTTTTTCCCCCAAAGAATACCTGGCAATATTTTATAAAAGACTTACCATAGGAACCTTTAATCTTTAATGTCTACAATAGAACAGTAGGAATATTCACAGAGCAGCACAGGGAGACATCTGTAGTAACCCTGTTGTTGTTTACCATATTCACCTAAACATTGAAGGAGCATTTTTTTTTAAATGCCACTGCATGTCAGAAAAAAAGGAGCAGTTGTTTCAAAATACATACGCCTAGGCCACATTCCCAGAGAGCTTAATGTTGTTGATGTATAGTGAGCCGTTAATTAGCATCTTAATAAACATTGCAGGTTATTCTGATGAAGGTGCTATTCAGTACTCCTCTCAGAACAAATAAATTTAAAGAGCTATGGGAAGCACTGGTATCAACTGTAGTTTTTTTTTAAGTTCAGGGGTACAAGTACAGGTTTGTGACATAGGTAAACTTATGTCATGGGGGTTTGTTATACAGATTACTTCATCACCCAGGTATTAAGCCTAGTAGCAATTAATTATTTTTCCTGATCCTGTCCCTCCTCCCACCCTCCACCCTCTGGAAGACCCCAGTGGGTATTGTTCCCCTCTATACGTCCATGTGTTCTCATCATTGAGCTCCCACTTATAAATGAGAATATGTGGTATTTGTTTTCTTGTTCCTGTGTTAGTTTGCTAAGGATAATGGCCTGTAGCTCCATCTACGTCCCTGAAAAGAACATATTGTCATTCTTTTTTACGGTTGCATAATATTCCATGGTGTTTTCGTACCACATGTTCTTTATTCAGTCTATCACTGCAATTTTTAAAAAAATAATCAATCGCTTTCTAAAGCAATGGCATATACCATTGTAGCATAACTACTACAACTTTTGCAGACAATAATTTTATGACTTTTTGTTTTCCAAGAGAAAGGGAAAAGGACAAACCCCTTTTGAATGCCTTTTGCAGGCTAGACAGATTTCATACAGCGTGCTCAATTGTTAGAGAAACAGTGACATGACGGTTAATTGTTAGTTAATTTTTTTTATGCCATACTCTATTTTAAATAATACTTAAAGCAAGCTATAAGTAGTCATATTCTAACTTTAGATATGGGAGAAAATGAAATTCAAAAATATTTAGGTATTTTTTGAGCTTATAGAACATATAATGGCAAAAATTGAACTCAAACTAAAGTGTAACTCTGTAATACTTTCTTCTTCCCAGATTTTTGCAGAATTAAAACTAATTTTGTAGAGGAAAAATATTTAGTGTCTGTGTGTGTCTCTGAGAGTAAAGTCAGATAATAAATAAGAGATCATGGGTAATCATTATCCCTCACCATGTTTTCCTGCATTTTACTTTCAGAAGTATTGATATTTAGATTTGAGGTTGAAATTTTTCATACTTTTTCTGAACCTGAAGTTAATTATTTTCTAGAACATATAACTGAGAGCAATGCATGAATGGAAAATCTTTTTTTGTGTTTTTTTTTTTTTTCATTTTAACTACATTCTTTGGCTATTTTTATGTTTGAAAAACTTGAAAGGCCAAACTTTAGAACTGTAATGTTCCATATGTCCAGTTTTACTTAGGAAGAGACTGTTGGCATATGCACAATGGAAAGGCTGAGTACCATGGTCAATAAATAATTGAAAAAATTGCTTTGAATATGAACAACATGAAATCTTGTGTTGTCATTTAATGGCTTGCATGTAGCTATAGTTTGTCTCTAATATTTCTTTGTAGAATTAGATGTTTCCTTGTAGGAAAATTAAATGTCCTTTATTTACTCTTTGGGTATGTCTACAAATTATTTCCAATAGTTGATTTGTGATTTTAAATATTCAACTAAGAAGAAAAGTTTTTCTCTTGTCTTTTCTTCTTAATTGCCGTGTACATCTCTTTTGAAGTACTCCATGTCATACTCAGTTTTTTAAAAACTGTAAAATGCCTTTTTTGGAATAGATTTGATTGAAGTGTTATTATATTAAAAAATTGAAACTAATTTGAAAGTTTAAAGTTGTCCAAATAAAGGAGAAAGTTTTAGATGAGAGTAAAAAGAAAGAGAGAGAGTAGATCCTATGAACAGAGCACACAAAGCAGAAAAAGTGAAAAGAATTCCCAGAACGCTGCTGAGCAAAAGCTGTGCAGGAAGCCAAGGGTGCATCCAATCCCAATGCAGACAGGGGAAAAATAATGAGCATTCCCAGAAATCAGTCTGCAGGACTAAAAATGTAGTAATAATAATAAAGGGAGCTGACTTGTGACCTGATATGTTTGATTATGCAAGAGGTAGCTATTCTTACACAATCTATTTCAGAAAATTAAGATAAAGAGAAATTAACCAGTTTGTATCATTTGATTAGAATAACACTGATATTAAGAATGCAGGAAGGCCAGTAGAAAAAAGATAACTATAGATTATCTGTGAGTATAAAATTTAAGAGAACATATTAGTGAATAAACGCAATAAAGTATTAAACTAGCACTATCAATTGACATTCATTCCAGGGATTTAAGGTAGTTCAAAAATTAGAAAATGTTTATACAATCAGCCACAATAACAGATTAAACAAAAAACACATGATTTAAAAGGATTAAAAAGATATTAAACTTGGCAATTATTAATAATTGTAAAAACAATTACCTGTTGTGTACAATGTTCATTATTTGGGTGACGGTTACACTAAAAGTTCAGATTTCACCACTATGCAATATGTCCATGTCATGAAAATGTACTTGTACCCCTGAAATCTATGAAACTAAAAATAAAAATAATAATAAGACAAGGTAGGTATACCATTTTGTATTCCCACCAGCCATAGCAGATTTTCCTCATTCATGCTAACACTTGGTATTGCCTTTCTTTTTTCCTTTAGTTGTAGTCATTCAAGAAATGTATTGACTGTGGTCCCAGCTGCTCAGGAGGCTGAGGTAGGAGGATGTCTTGAGCCTGAGAGATGAAGGTGGATGAGCCAAGATCATGCCACTGCACTTCAATCCGGGCAACAGAGCAAGACCCTATCTCAAAAAAAAAATTGATATACTATCGTGGTTTTAATGTGTAAGCATCTTTTCATGAGCTTAATTGCCATGGCATATCTTTTTCACTTAAATATCTGTACAAATATTTATTTATTTATTTATTTTTAATAGAGATGGGGTTCCACCATGTTGGCCAGACTGGTCTCGAACTTCTGACCTCAGGTGATCTGCCCACCTCGGCCTCCCAAAGTACTGGGATTACAGGCATGAGCCACCGTGCCCAGCCCCATCTAATTTTTTTTGTATTTTTAGTAGAGACGGGGTTTCACCATGTTGGCCAGGATGGTCTCGATCTCTTGACCTTGTGATCCACCGGCCTTGGCTTCCCAGAGTGCTGGGATTACAGGCGTGAGCCATCATGCCTGGCCCCCACCCCAATCTTTTATTATGCAGATGGTGTCTCTATCTGGCTAGCACCAAGTTGCCTGCTTTTTTACTGCACATGTGACAACAAAGAAAAGGGAAGAGAGAACCTGCGTGTTGAATATACCTGGCCTCCGGGTATCCCTTTTCTATTGGCACAGCTGTCAGCATTTACCTATATAAGCTTTTAGCTTGCTTATCTATGCTTGCAGCTTGATTTTTTAGTTTACCTTTTGTTAGAAAAGAAATGATTTGGGGGCTTCTTTTTAGTAAAAGGAAACCTTACTGAAGACTCTATTACTCTCACTATCTGCCTAAATAATTTCTTTCTAGCTCCTGTATCAGTATAGCCAATGAGAAATGCTGGGAGAAGATCAGATGACAGGAGGTGAGACAGCAGTATTTATTCCTCACCCTCACAGTGTCACCACCGCTCACTCCCGGCCTGGTGGGGTGGCAGCCCTCTACAATACAACTGCTGGCTTCTCTTACACATTTACCACTCTCCCTAGGTTCTGGTGGTACAGTTCCTCCCCTTGCTTCTTCCAGCCAGAGGGTGTTAATGGCTTCCAACTTGTATTAGGGTTCTCTAGAGGGACAGGTCTAATAGGACAGATGTACATATGAAGGGGAGTTTACTAAGAAGTACTGACTCACACGATGACAAGGTGAAGTCCCACACTAGGCCGTCTGCAAGCTGAGGAGCACGGAAGCCAGTCCGAGTCTCAAAACCTCAAAAGTAGGAAGCTGACACTGCAGCCTTTAGTCTGTTGCTGAAGGCCTGAGAGCCTCTAGCAAACCACTTTGAGCCTCTAGCAAACTCATTCACTTTGAGCCTCTAGCAAACCACTGGTGTCAAGTCCAAGAGTCCGAAAGCTGACATACTTGAAGTCCAATGTTAGAGGGCCGGAAGCATCCAACATGGGAGAAAGACGAAGGCAGGAAGATTCAGTGAATTAGTTTCTCCCACCTTCTCCTGCTTGCTGTATTCTAGCTGAACTGGCAGCTGACTAGATGGTGCCACCCCAGATTGAGGGTGGGTCTGCCTCTCCCAGTCCACTGACTCAAATGTTAATCTCCTTTGGCCACACCCTCACAGACACACCCAGGAATAATACTTTGTATCCTTTAATCCAGTCACGTTGACAGGCAATATTAACCATCATACTACTTTGTTAGACGTTGTAGCACCACAGTCCCCTGGTTAATTTCCATTCATTTACACTCTTCTGAGTGTGCTGACACTTCCTCCCGAAACTCTGACTGATACAGCCCATGTGCCAGCCCCCTCTCCCATCATATTCTGGTATGTACCTTTTACTCCAGCCATAAGAAACTACCTAAAGATACCCCAAAGCCTCTAAGCTTTAAGTATACCAGTTATTCTCATTTCTCTTCACATCCCTCTCATATCTGTCATTTAAAACTCCCTTCAAAGCTGATCTTCATGGGAGACCCTTGCTTGACTCCTGAACATATCTTAAATGTCTAAAGTCTATGCATGTTTGCATACACCTTATCGTTACCTTTTCAAATACTTCAGTAATTTAATTTTTGATTGATACATTGTAATTGTATATATTTTGGGGATACTTTGATATTTTGATACATGTATATAATATATAATGATTAAATCAGGGTAACTGGGATATTTATTCCTTCAAATAGGTATGTTTTCTTTGTGTTGGGAACATGATAATTCTTTTTTTTCCAGCTATTTTGAACTATGCAGTAAGTTATTGTTAACTATAATTACTGTACTTATCAGTCAGTAATTTTTAAACTTACTTTTCTGGGTCCCTGCCTGCACTGAATGGAAAGCATCTTTAGAGCAAATATTAAGTATTTTAAAATTTTTAATTTGAAAATTTTTAGACATGGGGTCTTACTCTGCTACCCAGGCTGGAGTGCAGTGGCATGATCATAGTTCACTGTAGCCTCAAACTCCTAGACTCAAGTGATTCTCCCACCTCAGCCTCCCAAAGTTTTAGAATTACGGGTGTGAGCCACCACAACCTGCCCAGGTGTTATATCTTCATCATTGTCTCTTCAGCATTGAGGAAGAGTCTGTTGGTACAGAACAGTGACTAGAAAGAGACTGTAAGCATTGAAGAGAACCAGGAGATTACTCCAGTTGTTGAACACAGAAAATAATATCTTGGTGACTATAAATCAAAAGGAAGAAGAAAAAGACTATAAAAGGTTAGTATGAATAATTTCATAGCTTTGGATACCAGTGCCACAAGTTAGAATGTGCAGAGGGGCAAATGGCTTAGGAGGAAAAAGAAGTTAAAGGCATCTCTGGGATGCAGGTGGAGGGGTGGACGGCAGCTTTAGGGAAACCAGTGAGCCTGGATACAAATATGGGCATGTTTTTGCTTTGGGGAATTGAGGCCAATAGACTGGCTGAGATTTCAGAGGGACATAGTCTTGTGTGAGCTGTGTGAGAGCAAGGAATCTGGGCAAGGAGCCCATGAAGCAGAAGCACTGAAGAAAAGAAAGACGAGAGGAGAGAGCGCTCTGTCTCCTGGTGCCACTGAGATTTCGATGGAGGGGTTTCCAGGATGTCAGGGTTAGGGACAAAAGTAACAGGTGAGGGGAAAGAAAAGGTCAGCAGGATTAAGAATTATTAACCCATTGTGTATTTTGGAGGCAGAAGTCAGACTGAGAGGGTTGAGGAAGGAATAGGAAGGAAATGGCAGAGAAAGGACATGTAGCTTTTAGAAATTTTGAGGGGATGATGATGTGAAAAGGAAGCAGACTTTTGAAGTGGGGAGGGAAGCCTACCTAAGATTTCTTTGAAATTGTTTCCAAAAGCATACAGTGACATTTTCTTTTTTCTTTTCTTTTTTCCTTCTTTCCTTTCCTCTCTCCTTTCCCCTTTCCTTTCCTTTCCTTTCCTTTCTTCTTTCCTTTTCTTTCTGTTTTTTTTTTTTTTTTTTTACAGGATCTTACTCTGTCTTGCAGACTGCAATTTAGTGGTGCAACCACCGCTCACTGTGGCCTCAGCCTCCTGGGATCCATTGATCCTCCCACCTCAGCCTCCTGAGTCGCTGGGACCACAGTCACATGCCACCACACCAAGCTGATTTTTAATTTTTTTGTAGAGACAAGATCTCACTATGTTGGCCAGGCTGTTCTTGAACTCCCGGGCTCAAGCAATTCTCCCACCTTGGTTTCCCCTAAGTGCTAGGATTATAGTGATGAGTCATTGCACCTGGCTGGAAATGCCATTTTCAATCTCATTTATGCTTCTGCATTTGCAATTTACCTCTGCTGTCCTTTGGTTGAGAGGTGATCATTGGCAGCATTACGCATTCCAGCATTCCAGGACACAGATTTGTGTATATCTTATTATTTTCACAACCCCGTACAGCACATTTACACTTTGGTTTATAGCATTGCTTCAGCCATTCTGCAGATGATGCTCCCAAGACTTCAGTGTGTTCTCTTTTGATCTCTTTAATGGAGTGAACTGTTTACTGCATTTAGACATTCTTATGCCCCTTTTTATGCTCCTTACGCCCCATTTCCAGTCTGCACCTCCCTTTTTCAGTGAAATTCCTAAAGCAAGTCTTGGCATTTGACAGTCCATTCAAGTTTAAGGTTGTGAAATTTGGTTTTTCCTATCAGAAAATAGAAAACATCCACCGAGAACTCATGATTAAAAGGAAAAGAAACAATCCTAGTTCCCTGATTCAATAAAGAGAAAGAAAAAGTTCTCATTTCTTCCTAAGAAAGCTTTCAATCAAATTAAGAACACTAAGATTTTTATTACACAGGAGCTCCCAAGATGACTTTACAGGACTGGATAATCATCTTTTAATTCATTGCAGGAAAATCTTGAAAAGGTGAACGCAAATCCCACTGTGGTGCTTCCTCAGAAAACAGAAGTGGAGAGCAAGTCGATGAGACATAGGACAAAATAAACCCTGTGAGCAGACACATGTGACAGACCCAGCTGCAAAAGTGGAAAGTGTGAACTGTGTTATTTCAGTTAGGGTAAGGACATAAAATGTGATTCTAAAACGGAAAAAAAAAAAAAAAGAAAGAAAGAAAAAGAGGAAGC
The DNA here is from genome assembly GCA_004027835.1 of Alouatta palliata. Classification (NCBI taxonomy): domain Eukaryota; kingdom Metazoa; phylum Chordata; class Mammalia; order Primates; family Atelidae; genus Alouatta; species Alouatta palliata. The sequence goes on along the minus strand of PVKV010027498.1, from coordinate 15,134 downwards.
CTGGAGATAATAGCAGCTGCTGAAATTGAAGAGCTGGCACCTTGCTTGCAAAAGGTATATAGGGAGAATAGACCCAGAGGGAAAACGTGAGAAAAGATCTAGAGGTGGGTGGATTTTTCCTTTTTTCCCTGTCATTGCGTTTGAAGATCGATTCTTCCTTGGAGGGCTCAGAATTCTTTGCATTCTTGCCGTGGTGACGACAATCTATGTTGCACCTCAGCTTGTGCAGTCTAAAGGCCACAAGCACAGGAATTCTATCACGATAGTGCCTGATTTGGTGATAGAGATAAAACGAAGGGGACAACTTGTACTGTCAATAGAGTAAGCAGATTCCTAAATGTTAGTAGACATCCAATTACATTTTTGAGCCCAGCGATGCAAGTTTTGAAGTTCAGTATTCTGATATTTGGATGTAGGTAAATAAATGATGGTCACTGCTTTCTATCCTTCAAAAACTTAGAAATGGTGGGAAAGCTTGAAATCATGGCTTCTCTGTAGAATTTGAAAAACAAGCTGGATCCTTGTTCCCAAGAAATGTCGAAACTGATGGAGAGTAAGAGAGTAAATTGGAGTGCTGTGAAAGAGTATTTTTTGACATGCTTTCATTTAACTTCTTGTTTACTTCTTAAAAAGTGTTTCTACCTGTCATTCTGTACTCTAATTTTCTGATTCTGAATATTTCAATTTTGCATGCATTCTCTTCTAAACAGTAACAGGAAATATTTTCCAGGGAATCTTATATTGTATTTGAATTTCTGTTTGTTTTATTTATGTATTTATTTATTTTTTTGAGACAAGGTCTCACTCTGTCACTCAGGCTGGAGTGCAATGGTGTGATCTTGGCTCACTGTAGCCCCGGCTTCCCAGGCTCAAGTGATTCTCCCACTTCTCAGCCTCCTGAGTAGCTGTGGCTACAGGTGTGCTCTACCATGCCTGGCTATTATTATTATTACTATTATTATTATTATTTGTAGAGATGGGGTTTCACCATGTTGCCCAGGCTGGCCTTGTATTCCTGAACTCAAGCAATCCACAATCCTGGACCTCCCAAAGTGCTGGGATTACAGGTATGAGACACCATGCCTGGCCTTATTATATTTCTTCTCAAAGCCTGGAACACTCAGGTGTCTTCTCCCTTTGAACAGTAAAAGTCATGCTCATTGCAGCTAGGAATTTTATAACGTAACTATTTAACTTTAAGAAAGGTTCATTGAAATGATGATATAAACTCCTCTTTTAAATATATTCACAAGCACTTTCCACTTGATGGAAATCAATATTGTACCAGATCTGTCTTTCATAAAACTGAGGAGTAATGTCACTTTCTTGATAATACTTTACCCAAAGCACTTTGGCAGACATCACTAAAGCAACCCTTACACCTAAGCCAGCATTATAGATGAAGAGTCGATTTCCTGGTGGTTGTGGCAGGAATGTGTAGAGGTGATCTGCAGAGCCAACGTGTTCAGCTTCCAATGTGAATTACGTATCTCTAAGAGATTATGAAGAGGGAACCCACTTTTCCCATGTACCTATCAAGATGACATGTTATATTCCCTCTGTTTATATGAAGAAAAGCAAATTTGCCCAGTTATTCTTGATATCGTCCATGGTAGAGGTTATTGTTTTGTTGCTGGTATCCACTTCTGGTTTGACTTTTTCTTTGGAGAACAATTCTGTCACCAAGCTCAGTCCGTTTGAGAATTATTGATATTATCTTTGGCTGCAGGAACAGCACATGACTCAAGTCAGGCTTATTGTTCTCCCAGTCACAATGATTGGCTCAGGAATGGGCAAGAGTCGTAACCAAAATCAGTGAGATAATATCTCTGGAAAGTTGCAGAACAGGTTGAAAGGAAGACGTGTTATCTTTGTCTATTCAACGTAACGTTGCGGGGATACAAGCCTAGAGCTGCTGGCAGCTACTTTGCCATTTTCATATGTTGATGCTATGCTGTCAGTCATGAGGGTGACTGACTGAGCATGGCATTAACATATGGAAATCCAGTAGCATGATAACTTCTCATGAAGAAAGGAAACCTTTACAGAATAAAGTAGTCATGTTAATATGCTAACACGGGGCTGCCAGTCTGGTTCTCAGCTTCTCATGGTCTCTGTTTCTGCTGACATTTTTGGGAGCTTACTCTCCTTTCCTATGCCTTATGCCTTCTGCTTACTCATGGCTTTTAATTGCTGTTTGTTCTCTATTTGTGTCTTGGCTTCTGTGCTTCTCTGCTGTCTGTCTCCTGTTATATATTTTTCATATTTAATATGACCAGGTAAGCAGGTCTGATTGGGTTATTGACTATCTAGTACACAGTGCTCCAGTTAAGAACATATATACTTTTTAATATGATATGGTTTAAAAATGTTATATATAGGACACACGCTTTTAAAGTTGCTTACTGAGCATCTACTATGTGCTGGGTGCACTGTTTTGTACATGTTAATCCATATTAACACATTTAATTCTCAGCAAAAATAGTTACCATCAGGTAAGAACTATTACGGTCTTCATTTTATAGATAAACCAATTGGAAAATTTAAATAATTTACTTGAGGTCACACAACTAAAAGAAAAAGAGTAGTATTCAAACCTGGATCTAAATTCTACATTATTAATGCATTAAGGTATCAATTATTTATTAATAATTATTAATGCATTCACTTTCTCTCTAACTGCCCTGGATAACCTGGCCACGTCCTGTCATAGGCCATTGACTCCATTCATGCTCCATCTATATGCAAGGCTCCCTTTGTGTCAGGGGTCAACCCCCGGGCAAATCACCACTGCCCAATGTGGCGTGGTGACTCATATAAGAAAGGCCTTCTATCCTCTTTGTTCAAAGGAGCCTGTAGGTTAGGGCTCTTCCCTAGCGTTTGTTAGAAAAGTATGCAACTTTCTGTCATTGTTTCTTCTTTCAACAGCAATACATGGTTAAACAACCCATGTCTCATACTGGATTGGGGGGGTGTTGCACATGGCTCCTATCCCCGTTCCCCTGCTCCCCTGCAGCCAGCCCAGTCATTCATATCCCTGTTTTCATTTTGTCCACTTCCAAATACTTATCTATGCATTTATTTTTCCAATGTTTATCTCCTCTGCTTCTGCAAGGGCAGGAAATATAACCTGTTTACTAGCACTGAAACATCAGCAGGTTCTGGCTGTGGTGGGTGATCCATACACATCTGTTACATAAATAAATGAGCAAAGAAATAAATGAAGAATGGATTCCTCTTTTAGGGAAAAGAAAGTCTAACATAGAGATAAAAGTGGCAATGCCCCAAAACTAAAGCAAGTATATTAGTCAAGATTCTGCAGAGAAATCAAAACAATAGGATATATACACATTGGAAGAGACATATTATGAGGGGTTGGCTCATATTATTACAGAGGCTGAGAACTCCCACGATCTGCTGTCTGCAAACTGTAGACCCAGAAAAAAATGGTGGTGTCATTTCGGTCTTAGTCTGAACACCTGAGAACAAGGGGAGCCAATGGTAAAAGTCCCAGCTCAAGCACAAAAGCCTGAGAAGGCAGAAGATGGATATCCCAGATAAAGCTGCAAGTACCTTCTCCCTTCCTCCATCTTTTTGTTCTATTCAGGCCTTCAATGGATTGGGTAATGCTCATTGGTGAGGGCAATTTTCTTTACTCAGTCTCCTGATTCTAATGATCGTCTCTTCTGCAAACACTCTCCCATATGCACCCAGAAACAATGTTTTACCAGTTATCCAGGCACCCTTTAGCACAGTCAAGTTGACATACAAAGTAAACTATCACAAGTCATTTGGGAAGACACATAGGATACTGATATTGTGTATCTAATGTGTAGCATATATGTTTTTTTATTACCAGTTGTTTCTGTCAGTTGTATGTCCAATAGGAGGCACATTCACTGACATTTCTTACTGAAGTTCAAATCAAGATGAAGTCCTGATATCTAGTCTGCTACTACCCATCTCCTGACCATTGGTGGACGATGGTGCTTTTCCCAGGCTGGTGTGAATCTTGCTAAATTTAACAGTATAAATACGTTGTGTATGTATAATTTGTGTGTGTGCTATCTACATGCAGGCACATGTATGATGGTGGTTGAAGGGAATGCTATTTTTAAAAAATAGAAATAATATTGATATTTAAATCCAGAGAACATGGACAATATGGGTCTGTTTTATATCAACAGATGAGATATTTAAAAACTTGATTGTGTATTTAGATATGTACACATTATAGATTATCTTTCAGAAAGTACATTTTCCTCTGTGCATCTGAGAACAACTTGTTCTTTTTTTTTTTTTTTTTTTTGACCCACCTGCTATATTTACCACATTGAAGAGAAAATGTTCTTGATTGAGTTGAATTTTACTAGTTTAAAGTCATTGTACTGAGTGGTTTTGAACAATAACAGATCTAAAAACAGCTACTTTGTTTCTTACAAAAAGGTCTATTTAGACCAATTCTTGAATGTGGCAGTGTGCGGATGGTGCAAAAGTGAGGCAAGATCAACGTTCCAGGGGCTGGATCTTATTCTGTCTCTCCACATGCTGGTATGCGTGTTGTCAGCATGGCCGGCCAAACGGAAACAGAACAGCCACACGCCACCAGTGTTCGAGAACTCTGCAACATATTTCAGCATTAGGAGACAAACAGCAAACCCACCAGTGGTATTTGTTAAATGTCAGCAATAGGAAAGAACAACAAAGACAGATTTCAGTGGAATTTCAAAGTTCTGGATATAGCAATAAGATGCAGTAGAAAGAACTCTTCACTAGCAGGGAGAACATTTAGGTTTGGGCCCTGTCTCCTCTATTTATTGTGGAAAAATGTCAAATCTTAAAAGGGAACATATAATGAATAGGATTATATATTCATGTGAATTACCTAATGTTTCATAATTTTGTCTATTATTGGGGATGACAATAGCTATTGTTATCCATGTCATACAAGGGTCAACTGAAGAATGATGACATTTATAAATTTGAAAAGGAGACCTTTAGTTCTCATAGAGGGTTGTAGCCTCCAGGCTGCCCATCCTGAGGACTGAGAAGCAACCTCCAGCAACAGTTGAGAGCAAGCACTTTGAGAGAGGACAAATAAGACAGAAACTTATGTCGAATCTGTTAGCTAGTTATACATATTCAATAAGCTGTAGGCAGAGTCATGAATATTTATGAAAGGAGAAACATGCACATGTGAAATTGAATTTCCTGCCTCTTTGTGGGTCCCAGGTACAAAAAAAATTACAGTGTTGGCATGATCCAAAGGTGGAGTTTTCAGCCCTCTGACCTCAAAAGGTGAAGCAGAGTATACAAAAGCTCTTGCTGTGCACCCTCTGTAGACTGGACAGAACCACTTTTTGGTAGGTGGTCTCTTATGAGGAAGGGATGCATTGTGAAACTGGCAAGGTGTCATGTCAAAACTGTGAAGGGTAGGGGGAGTCTGGTCACAGCATCAGATGATTGGTTAAAGACAATAAAAGAATAAGTCATCTGTTTCCTGTTTGCCGGAACTGGTTTCTGCTTACTCCTTAGAAAAGAATTCTGGTTAAAGATTAATAAGAAATGGGCATCTTATTGTGTGTCTCACCTCCCACCCTATCATGGCCAGGAATTCTGTTTTTAAGGTTTCTTTGGGATCCCCTTGGCCGAGAGGGAGTCCATTCAATAAGTGTAGAGACTTAGGGTTCTATTTTGATTTCTCACATGTTAAAACCCATGACAAAGCATTTACAAAAGCAACTGATCCTAGGACAAAACTTTGGGCTTGGGATCTATGAGTGCCCCAGGTGGAAGAACGTAGTGGTGGGAAAAGTAATTTGCATGTTGAAGATGATAAACAGTCTCCTTGGTGTGGGACTTGGAGTCTGCAAACTCGTGTTTGCACTCTGGTTCCACCAGTGTCTTAGTTCATTTTGGGCTGCTGTAACAATAACAAAATACTAGAGACTGGATAATTTATAATGAGCAGAAATGTGCTGGCTCACAGTTCTAGAGGCTGAAAAGTCCAAGAATGTGGGGGCCAGCATGTGGTGAGGGCCTTTTTTCTGAGCCATCCCATAGCAGAAAGAAGGGCCTAACTCGTCTTCCCAGCAATCACCTTTCAAAGTCCCACCTCTCAATGCTGTTACAAACAGCAACTAAATTTAAACATGAATTTTGAAGGAGATAAAAATATTGAAATCATGGCATTCCAAAGGGCCCCTATCTCTCCAAAACTCACGTCCTTCTCACATACAAAATAAATGAATTTCATCCCAGTGGCCCCAAAAGCCTTAACTAGTTCCAGCATCAGTTGAAAAGTTGAAAGTCTTATCTAAACATCATGGCACAATTCATTCTGAAGCAAAGTGCTCTCCAGCCGTAAGCCTGTGAAATCAAACAAGTAATGTACTTCCAAAATACAACTGTGGGACAGGCATAGGATAGACATTCCCGTCACCAAAAAAGGAGTAAAGAAAATAAAAAACAAGGTAACTTGGTCCAAGTTAGTGAAAAACCTGACAAGGCAAACAACATTAAATCTTAGGGCTACAGAAAAAATCTTCCTGGACTCAATATCTCAGCTTTGGGCATACTGGAGCAGAGCTGGGACTCCCAAGGCCTCAGGCAGCCCCACCCCTATGGCTTTGTGGGGCTCAGCCCACACATCTGATTTCACAGATTAGAGTCATGCCTGAAGCTTTCCCAGGCTGGCATTGCACACTAGCAGCGCTACAGTTCTGAGATCTTGGGGGTGGCTCCACTATCGTTGGTCCACTAGACACAGCCCTAGTGGGAACTCCCTGTGGCAGTCTGATCCTGTGGCAGGTTTCTGCTTGGGCCCCCAAGCAGATACATCATTTGAAATCTAGCTGAAGACCATCATGGCCCCACAGCTTGTGCACTCTGCACCTCTGCAGAGTTAGCACCACATGGGGCCACCAAGATTCACTCCTTGTGCCCTCTGAAGAGGTGACCTGAGCAGCACCCGGGCCCACTTGAGTAATGACTGGCGCAGCCAAGGAGCATTGCACCAGAGTGCAAGAAACAGGCACTTGAGGTGGTATGAGGCTCCTCTCTGGAAACCTTGCCCTCAAGGATCTTCTCTGGGTCCGTAATGAGCGAGGGAGCCTGAAAGATTTCTGAAATGCTTTGGGGACATTCTTTTATTGTCTTAATGCATATCAGCTGGCTTCCTTCTATCTATACTGATCTTATCAAAGGTCCACTTGGCTGTACCCTGGATACTCTCTCCTAACAGACTTTTTTATTCTTTACATAGCCAGGCTGATAATTTTAAAAATACTTTTTTATTTCTTACATGGCCAAATCTTTATGTTATGCGTCACTTTTAATTATACATTTCATCTTTAAATTATTTCTCTCTTCTCACATGTTATGATATGTGGTTAAAAGAAGCCACACAGCAACCTGGATGCCTTGTTGTCTTGATATTTCTCCCACTATGTATCTTAGCTCTTTGTTCTTAAATTCTGCCTTATATAAAGTCCTAAGACACAATTCAGCCGATTTCTTTGCCACTTTATAACAAGGATGACCTTTATTCCAGTTCCCAATACCTGTCTCTTCTTTCTGAGATCTCATTAGAATTGCCTTTTCTATCCATTTTTCCACCACAATTTTAATTATGCCCACTTAACTCATCTCTAGAATGTTTCAGACTTTCCCTACAGATATTCTCTTCTTTTGAGCCTACACCAGAATCACCTTACTGTTCCATTTATGGCATTTGATGTTTTTCCAACTTGCAGTTCATAACTGTTTCAACCTCCACCTACTACTCAGTTCCAAAGCTGCCTCCACAGTTTTAGGTATTTTTATAGTGATGCCCCACTTGTCTGGTCCCTATTTTTTGTCTTAGTTTGTTTTTGCTGTTACAATAAACTATCACAGACCAGTTAATTCATAGTGCACAGAAATTTATTGGCTTATAGTTCTGGAGACTGTGAAGTTCAAGGTCAAAAAACCAGCATATGTCAAGGACCTTCTTGCTGTGTCATCCCGTGACACGAGGTAGAAGCGCAAGAGAAAAAAGGGACTGAACTTGCCCTTTTTCAATAGTAGTAATCCCACTCATGAGGGCAGAGGCCTCCTGGTCCAGTCACCTCTTAGAGGTTCCACCTCTCAACACTATTACAATGGTAATTAAGTTTCAGCATGAATTTTGGAGGAGATATTCAAAACATAGCAACTATTTTCCAGCTAGGTGATCTTGGATAAGAAACAGACTCTTTCAACCTTAGTCTCTAAAAATTAGGGGTAAATCAGAGTATTTACTTCTTGAAATTGTTGCTAGGATTCAGAAATGGCTTCTCAATAGGCTGGATGAGTGTACAGAGTGTGTACAGTCACACTGTGCACATGCTAAATGTCATTATTACAATTCCCCTCAGTGAGACACTGATAAAAATCAAGAGCATTACGTAGACTTCATTAACTGGCAATGTTTTTCCTTGATGTATTTTGGAATTTTCTCTTTTAATTTCTGAGCCTTTTAGAATTATGATTGAATGTACACTGAAAACGTCTTTTAAACCTTTTTTTAAAAATCCTTTATTAAGAGTGAATTCAAGCTGGGCATTGTTGCTCATGCCTGTAATCCCAGCCACTCAGGAGGATATGATGGGAGAACTGCTTGAGGCCAAGTGTGTGAAAACAATCTGGCCAACATAGTGAGACCCTGTGTCTAAAATAAAATAAACTAATTTTAAAAAGTGATTTCAATAAACTTTCTTCAGTGAATTTTCTAAAAAGAATGTTTTAAAGCATAGATATCCCAGTGAAAGTTATTGTCAGGGGCAAGGTAGGAAGAAAGAAGAGCAGTAGATTTGGACAACTCCACATCAAACCATTGTCTGAAGAATTCTCAAAGACTTTATTTATTTAACAGGTACATATTTCATGCTTATTATGCTCCAAGCACTGTATGTTAATTAGTATTAATATACTAATTCTATGAAATAGAAGATATTATTATCTTCATCTTACTGATAAGAAAAATGGAGACAAAAAATTTATAGCCCATGCTCTCACAGCTAAGAAAAAGAGCCCTGATAATCTGGACCCTGGTCTCTACTTTTAACTCCTTTCATATGCTAATATGCTAATAGCTTAAAGCCTGGCCCTTGACTCAGCAATTTCCTCTATTTACCTGACCACAGAATCCATTTTTTTGCAGAACATTCATGGGACTTGTTCTAGCCTAAAACTACTTCCTTACATGTTGTAAGTTCAGCCTAAAGTTCCCCACACATAGTGAACCGTAACCTAACCAGATGTAAACACACTGTAACCTACTCTTGTAACAAGTAGCTGACTCTCAGCCAATCACAGGAGACCAACCATTCAAACTGTGTTCAAATAAGGCAAACACTGAGCTGCAATCACTCCAACTCTTTCTGTACCTCACTTCCATACTTCATTTTCATTTTCCATACATCACTTTCCTTTTTCTGTTCATAGATATGATCTGACCATGTGGGAAGCCCAGAATCACCCTGAACCTATTCCGGTTGAGGGGGCTGCTCAATTCATGAATTATTCTTTGCTCAGTTAAGCTCTGTTAAACTTAATTTATTTGTCTTAAATTTTTATATTAACAGATGGCTTCAGATGTGGAACACGAAGGAGAGTTTCCAGTGACACCTGAAGCATCTAGTGACCAAGAGCGATAACTGCCGGGTTTATTGTGTCCATTGCCTTCTCACAGCAATTAAGTTCTCTCTTGGATTCCAAAGCTTCATAAATGTTTGTTTTGAGCTATCCGAGTTTGTCTGAGCAAACCTCTGGTTTGAATTGGGTTCAGAAGTTGTGGCAGAAACTGGCCTGGGCCCAGGATCAGATGAGATCTGATAATTAGCTATCCTGTATTCAGTGGCACACTGCGATTTTGCCTGACTAGAAACTGACAGTAAATGGCAATACTGCAATGGATACAAACTCTAAATTTCATAAATTTGCAGAAATTTTTGTGTTATATTCTCTTTGTTTCTTTCTCTTGTGTGCTTAGGAAGGGAAAAATTATTGGATAAGTTGATCAAGAAGATCTGAGAGCCAAAGCCAAGATTCCATGTAAGAATGGGATTCTTAATTTCAGAGTACCCGAACACTGTACCTTTTGGCTACATCTACCTGTACTGGACTCCAGAAACACTAAATTCTTAAAGAACTGGTAAAGTCCTACTAAAGACAATTTAAAATACAGTGAAACACTCCAAATGAACAACAGTGCACTTTAAAAAGTACTTTTAAGAATAAGGGCTCCCAAATTAGTTTAACCCAGATAGATCTATTAATATGCAGAAGTTTCTAAAAAATATTAAAATATTTTTGTTGTCACTCTTAACAGGCATTTTGTAAGAGGAAAACAAAAAGCTGAAACCACGAGTTGATAAGAAAAATTAATTCTAGAGGCTAGAAGAATGCAAAATAAATGTTTATAAAGTATAGGCCCTCAGGCAAAGTAGGTTTGCTTATTTTTTCAGAGCTGTGCATACTGAGTCCATGCCTAGAGGATGCTTTCTTTGTCCTGTTGCTTAATGGGCTTTGCCCAAAACTCAGTAAGTTTTGCTAAGAAACAGGAGTTAAGAAGACCGCCTGTTGAACCAAATCAGTCTCCACCATATACCTTTCCGGCATTTAGTTGACTATTTTGAAATCCTTTCATAAAATACACTTATGTATAAAGAAAATCTCCATTTGTAAGGGTGTTTGCCTTTGTGCATCACAAAGAGAGGAAGAACTGAGTCACTGGAAAGTCTTACTATTGATTTAAATTTACATAACAAGTCTCACCTTTGTTTAACATGTGCTTTCTGACTATCTTTTCTGAACTGGGCTTTTACCTACACCCTCCTTTCCTAACTTGAACAGACAGTGGTACATTCTTTAGGCCTGAAGTTTCAGCTCTGTGTCTCTGAGATATAAATTTTCTACCTTGTTTTGCCTAAGACTTACCCATTTAGAAGGCAAATTTAGGGTTGCCCAGCTAACAACTGTTTAGGGTAATGAAACAGGAAATTCAAGAGTGATAGTGTAAATAAGGAAAAGAAAAACTATTTGGAAGCTAACAAGTGAAAAATCATCATGAAAGCTGTAAGATTTTCTTCGGTCTCTATGTCTGTATATTTATATGTGTAATGTGTATGTGATATTTCTATGTGGTCTAAGATGATATTTAGTAAATAAAACTAGCTTTAAAATTGTTGGTAAAATAAGATAGGAGTGTCTTCAAAATTGTTAGTATAAAATATAATGCAGACATTTTTGCCCAGATTTACTGATCCAACAGGTTTATACTGTCTCTAATAGATGTTTTAAGAGTATAAAACTGCCCCTTCTATAATATTTTTTATGCTTGTCTTGTTGATGACCTTATGTCTTTGGTTTTGAGACTTTAGATTCTGAAGTCTTGGCAGATGGCTATAGAGAGGCCTAGGGACCTGTGTGGCCAAATTACCTGTGACACCACCTGCAAGTCAGAGGCAAGCCCAATAGGGCCCTATCCTTTCTGGCCCAGCTTTGCTTTTTGGCCATTCGGGGAGGGATTAGATCCTCTGGGCATTGTCTATCCTCTATTCTGAGCTATATGTAAATTCAGGACCCAGATGAGCTCTGCTTTTCATAGTCATCCTGGGGACCACATGGGTATTTGGTACCCACAACTGAGGAAAACATTAGGGAGGATACCTGTATCACAGATCAATATTTTAAAAAATAACTCAACATCTTAAGGTCATGCTATTTTTTTTTTTTTTTTTTTTTTGAGATGGAGTGTTGCTCTGTCGCCCAGGCTGGAGTTCAGTGGTGCGATCTTGGCTCGCTGCCTCCCAGGTTCAAGTGATTCTTCTACCTTAGCCTCCTGAGTAGCTGGGACTTTAGGCATGTGCCACCACACCTAGCTAATTTTTGTATTTTTAGTAGAGATGGGGTTTCACCATATTGGCCAGGGTGGTCTCAAACTCCTGACCTTGTGATCTGCCCTCCTCAGCCTCCCAAAGTCCTGGGATTATAGGCGTGAGCCACAGCAACCAGCCTAAGGTCATACTATTTTAAATTAAGTAGTATATAATCATAAAATACCCTAAGTAAGTTAAAATATCAAAACATTGATTAAACACAAGCATACATTTATATACTTCAGCATATTATTTTTATATGGTACAGAAAAACTTTGCTAAATACGATAATTATATATTATTTATAATAAACATTTATATATTAAATATTTATTAATAAATATGTATTTCCTAAATCTGTTAATTTGGTTGAGGAAATATTTCTTTGTTAAAAATTATGAAATGCTTTTCATCTAAAAATATAAAAGATGTGATTTTTCTTATAGGAAAAGTTATTTTGTTTAGTTGAGAGGTTGTTTAAAGATGTTTCAAAAATGAAGGGAAGATGATATAAATAAAACTAAATAGATACAAAAAGTTGGGAAAAGAACAAATAAAAAAATGTTTTAAGAAGTTATAAAAGGTTTATGAAAATCTTAACTTGCGTGGTCAAAAGCTGGCTGAGATTGAATGGATTTATTCATAAGGTTTATTAGGTTTGGTGTTGATAATACACAGATACAAAAGTAAATTTGTTTTTCTCTTTTGAAGACTATGCTTCGTTACCCTTTCAATAAACTGCAGAGAAAGTGAGTGGAGAGAAAGAGACAAATTATGTTTCATGTTGTCTTGATTATTGGAAAAATTGAATCTCTTCTAAGAGTAAAAAAAAATTTTTTTTTTTTGGTTTTTAAACTTTTAATTACCACTTTAGCTAAATAAATGTTTATTATTTTTGCAGTAATCTGTGTACTGACTTTGATTGCTTTAAACTTTTGACATATTTGACAAGCTTCTGAAAATCAAACTTCAGATTGTAAAATGATGTCTTTTTAACCTCAAACTAACTTTGATATATTACAAAAGACCCCTGAAGTGTCCAAAAGGGAGACACTAAATAGGCTTATTTGATATGTGAAATTATATGGGAAGCATTGTTAAATAAGAAATTATTTTTTACATTCTTTGAGTTATATTTTTTGGCTATGTTATTAATATGTATTCCAAAATTATATGAGATGTCTAAAATTCTGATATATCTTGATATATGTGATCAGTGACAATTATGGTTCTTACATTAAATTATTGTAGGGCACAAAAATAACCAAATATTCTAGTCAATTGGGTTTTTAAATGTGACCATTTTAAGTCTCATTCACAGTTAATTCCTTAAATCTGATGTATTTTCTTACTTCTGATGTATTTACTAACTTTTTATAAGCAAGTAAAATCCTAGAGTGTTATGTCTTCAAGGATTTTCACAGAAAGGATGGAAAGAAACCTGATAAGCACTCTCGAATACAGGCTTCTGTTAACTGTAGATTCATATTATTTGACTAAGTATTTCCGAATGGGTAGGTATTCCCATAACAGTAATAAAGAGATTTACTGGTTTATGAAACTACTAACCCAATCAAGACAACAATTAATTGAATATCAAGGAAATACGTTGCTAGAATTTCACGCTAAATCATCCAGTTCTGAAATTAAGATATGCAATTTGAATAAACTCCATGGTCCAAGTCAAATTACCTAAGTTAACCTATTTAATAAACAATGCTATGCTCCTGAATTGGAGGAACAAAATCGATATTTAAGAAGATATAAATCCAGTGTTAACTATGATATATAATATATAAATATGTTTTATATAATGACTGTTCTAAATTTCTAAAATTGTTTATGACCAATGTTTGGTTTGTCAAATCTATAATCCTGGGAAGACAATCAAAACTTCAGATATATCTCTGCTACCTGATGGCCCATTTGAACATTTATTGTCTGGCAAGGGACCCTTGGGCCCCTTTCTCCCCCTCCTCCTCCTCCTACTCTGGCCCCGGTCACATGGAAAGCTCCTCCTCCCTCACAAGGAAGGTCCCTTGTCTCACTCCGTCTATTGTCCCAGCCCGGCCTGCACAACTTCAGCTGAAGCAATTCCAGTCACCTTCCCGCCCGACAACCAACCTGCCCAATCGCCACCTGCCAGATCAGCTCTCCCACTCCCCCAGTCCCTCTACCCCTATAAAAACTGCAGAACAAAGAAAACCAGTGCGAGACTGCTGACTCTTCCCGTTATGAGTCCAGTCCGCCCAGAGACTCTCCAATAAAGCCTGAACTTCTTTTCCGTCTGCTTAATTCGGTCACGCCTTGGGGTCCACGTTAATAGGGTCCGGGCAGGTCAGACAAGTGGTGCCGAAACCCGGGAGAGGGTTGGCCGGTCCGGTGCCTGGCCCTCGTGGCCCAGGCTGCGGCCTCCCTCTCAACCTTGGTCTGCCTGCCTTGCCGTCGCAAGACTCCGGATAAGGTAAGATTTTACCTACCTTATTATCCTCTCTCTCTCTCTAGTGGCCGCGGCGATCAGCCTCCCGGTGCCTAACTGTCTGGACTCCTCGTCCTAGTCTCGGCCGAGCCGAGGTAGTCCTCCGCCTGGCTCCTGGAGCCACTCCGCGAAGATAGCAGACAGACGGGGACGCCTTTCTGACTGTTAACTTCACTAGCCATAAACCGTAGGGACTGCAACGAGTGGGGACACCCTCTCCTTGCTTCCTCCCTATCTGGCACCGGTGGGTTCGTCGTCTGGTCATGGGGAACACGGAGTCTAAAGCTGACCCAAACACCCCTTTAGGGTGCTTACTTCTAAATTTTTCTAGACTGGGATACTCGCAAACCCTGCGCAAGAAAAAGCTCCTATTCTTGTCCCAGGTTGCTTGGCCCCAATACAAGCTTGAAAACCAGTCTCATTGGCCTCCGACTGGCACTTTCGATTTTAACATACTTCAGGATCTCGACAATTTCTGCCGCCGCACTGGCAAAGACAATGAAATTCCATACGTTCAGGCTTTCTGGGATCTCCGTTCCCGTCCCGACCTTTGCTCCTCCTGCTCCACCCATCAAATTCTTCTGGCTCGCACTCCTCATAAGTCTTCCTCCACTGCGTCTCCCCCTCCCTACTCCTCGCTAGAAGATTTGCCTGAACATCTATCACCTCCTGCCAGCCCTGGTAATCAATTACCATCTGCCGCTTGCTCTTCCCCCGCCCCCTCCGCGCCATCCGCCGCTTGCTCTTCCCCCGCC
>PVKV010027497.1:0-26357 GCA_004027835.1 Alouatta palliata | reverse complement strand
GCTGCAGAGGGGAGTCTTCCAGGGGTGCAGGTTGATCCAGAGGTCCACAATAGAACTCATGAGCCAAAGATATTTGGGGTTTCATTTGCAGGACCATTTGTTGCCTTATGGCCTCTGTTCTAGAAGAAACGAATTTGACAAGAAGGTTAAAGATGCAAGGCCCCGGGAGTGTAAATTAGTTCAATCACTGTGGAAGACAGTGTGGCGATTCCTCAAGGACCTAGAAATAGAAATTCCATTTGATCCAGCAATCCCATTGCTGGGTATATATCCAAAGGATTGTAAATCATTCTACTATAAGGACACATGCACACGAATGTTCATTGCAGTACTGTTTACAATAGCAAAGACTAGGAACCAACCCAAATGCCCATCAACGATAGACTGGACAGGGAAAATGTGGCACATATACACCGTGGAATACTATGCCGCCATAAGAAATGATGAGTTCGTGTCCTTTGTGGGACGTGGATGAACCTGGAAACCATCATACTCAGCAAACTGACACAAGAACAGAAAATCAAGCACTACATGTTCTCATTCATAGTGTTGAACAATGAGAACACATGGACACAGGGAGGGGAGCATCAGACACTGGGGTCTATCGGGGAGAAATAGCGGAGGGACAGCGGGGGGTGGGGAGTTGGGGAGAGAGAGCATGGGGAGAAATGCGGGATATAGATGATGGGGAGGAAGGCAGCAAATCGCATTGCCATGTGTGTACCTATGCAACAATCTTGCATGTTCTTCACATTTACCCCAAAACCTAAAATGCAATAAATAAAAAAAAATTGTGTACAGCAAAAGTTAAGGAAAAAAAAAAAAAAAAAGATGCAAGGCCTGAAGGCCGGCAATAATAGAATGGTTATAAACGGGCCTAGAAGAGGGTAGAGCCAGGACAGCCAGTTGTTAAACAAGCTCCACGATCCTGTTTCTTGAAGGTCTTTAGCCCTACATTTGATTTATCCCTGAGTTCTTTAACTTTGTTTAAGACAATACCTGATTGGTTTATAAAGGAGCAGCATTCTTTTCCTAAAAAGAGACAGGTTCCTCCTTTCTCTGCTTTTAGCAGATCCAGGGCCCTTCTATTTTGAAGAGCCGTGGCAGCTAAAGAGTTAAGCTGCTTCTGCAGAGATAATTAGCAACGTTTTCCATATTGTCATTTAACTTCTTAGATAGCTTATAGTTAAACTGAGTAGAGGTAGTAACTGGAGACGAGTACATCTCCCCATTTACAGCTTGGAGGCTGGGAGAAATACGGGAGACTGCTTGTCCTAGGACTCCTCAGACAGTTACAGACTTGGAGGACAACCGTCCAGGACAGGAGAGCAAAACTGAGAAGAGATTGCCAGTGTCCAGGAGAAAATTGATCTCCTGGCCATCTATGGTCAGCTTTACCCGGGGCTTGGTGAGGTGATGGCTTGTGCTGGTGCTTGCCCCAGGCACCCTCAGTCCTGCTGTAGGGTCATCTAGTTAGCCACCTCCAGCCCTGGGAACCTTCACCCCTGGGACAGTGTGCTTTCCAGGGATCCCCTTGGCACAGTGGGCAAGGATGAGGAGGTGGTCTGTTCCTCTGGGGACAATCTCTCTTAAAGTGTCCTGGTAGGCCTCAGTGGTAGCAAGCTCTGCAAGACTGGTGGCTAACCCAAGCCTTTCCCTCTTCTGAGCTCCTTGCATCTGCTTGCCTAAAGGCCATGACTAGGGCTGTGGCTCTTCTCTTGCCCCTCCTGTTTCTTTCAGCCTGTTCCTCCTGGTCTGTATTATAGAACACCGAGGTTGCTAGATTTAGTAATGATTCTAGACTCTGTTCTGGCCCCAGGGCCAGCTTCTGGAGCTTCCTCCTAAAGTCTGCTGCTGATTGCATAATAAATTTGTCTTTTAGTATTAGCTGACTTTCGATGGAGTTTAGTGACGGGGAGTGTACTTTCTTTAAGGCCTCCCATAACTGCTCAAGGAAGGCTATTAGGTTTCATTCCTTTCCCTGAGTTACGGTGGATAACATTGCATAGTTCATAGTCTTTTTCCTAATTCACATTAATTCCTCAAGTATGCAGGTCAATAGAGGCCTATGACTTTAGTTCTCCTGTTCTGAGTCAGGATCTCAGTGAGGGTCCATGCTAGAGACTGCTTGTCTACCTATAGGGAACATATTCTTTTCCTCTGGCATCATTTGGTCATGTACTTGACTAAGGTACCAGGTGTTCCCAAACTTTTGAGCCACTGCTAGAGCAGCCTCTCTCTCATTGCTGGTGAGGGTCTGACGAAGCAATAACACGATATCTTTCCAATCTAATTCGAAGGACTGACCCAAGCCCTGCAGAACATCTATGTACTTGTCCGGGTCATCTGAAAATTTTCCTAAGCCTGTCTTGATTTGCTTTAAGTCAGAAAGTGAAAAGGGGGTATGTACTTTGGTTGGGCCAAATTCTCCTCCTATGGCCTGTAGGGGGCAGAGTTGGGGCATCCTAGTAGCCTGAGGTGCCTTGGCCACTTTGGCCTGAGTCCTCTCCCGGTCAGTATTGATGGAGGGAGGAGCCACAGGGATTCCTAAATATGGGGGTAGTCCTGAGGAGGGGCTGGTAGGGTATAGGTTACAGGCCTTACATAGCTGAAGATTATGCCTTAGAGAAAAGAAAATTTGTACATAGGGGACCTCAATCCATTTACCTTCCCTCTTGCAGAACAGGTCTAATTGTGGAAGGCTGTTATAATTTATGCTTTCCTTAGGAGGCTGGGTTTCTCCACTGGGCAGAGGGAGAAATGAGCCATACTGTCTGACAGAGAAAAATGAGCCTCTTCTTCAAAGATCATGTGCGACATTGGTTCCAGTTATCCAGGATACACTTTAAGGGTGATTTTGCCTTGGGAAGAGTAGCACCCATCTGAAATCGAACACAGGTATGGCCGCAAGGGTTATTCCTTGCAACTGCTAGCCCTGGGGCCTCCCCCAGTTATACCACCGTTTAGTTTCCTTGCGCCCTAGATGTGTGATCATCTTCTGGGCTCCCCCGATGTGCCAGGTTTCATCACGCTTATTAACATCATTGGCACATGCTCACTGCTTAAATGATCTTATGGCCACCTTAAGGACATGGGGACTGTCAGGATTAGTGGCTCTGTACTGGTGCATCCTTGAAGAACTAGGCCAGTGAAGCTTGGGTGATGGGTGCCAATATTCCCTAGCAAGAGTTTAATTAACATAGGCCTGATCATAAAACTGCCCTAGGAGGATAAACTCCTTAAGAGAGGCCTCTAAGCACAACAATCGTAAAGAAGGTAATGGCTGGCCGCATGGCAGAGGCCGGAACAATAACTCTCAGGACCTGGGCCTCCTCCCCAACCCCACTTTCCATCACAGGAATATGCTCTAGGGTTGTGGGGCCTGTAGTTACCTATTTGAGCCTCAGACCTAGTCTGACTATGGTATTCTAGATGGAGAAGTTCTGCTGCATGAAGAGCCAGTCCCAGGCAAGACAAACTGTACATCACTGGATTCTGGCACCACTCAGTTGGATTGGGAAATTGTGAGTGACAAAAAACACAATGTCCTGTAGCCTCCAGTACCCACTGATAGACTGTGGCTCTGTTAGGACATAACTTAGCATTGCGGACTAAGAGAACCAGCCTTGTGCACTGTAGGAGGACCTCATAGACATAAGCCTGAGGGCACCATGGGCAAGGGTCCCTGGACTGCCATCCCAATAGCATCAAAGTCCTAGCAAAAAGGGTAAAAGGCTTATGCGTAGAAAATATGTTAGAGAAAAGAGCCGGAAAGAAGTTTGCCTCATGGAAATCTGGACCCAGGAGATTGGGGCCTGAAAAACAGCATGGCTCACACAGGTGGCGGCTACTCCAACCACTGCCTGGGCCCAGCCACTGCTGCTTTTGGCCTGAAAGGCTGGGCGTGGTTTGCACAGGCAGCTGCCGCTTCAGCTGTCCAGGCCCAGCCACACTGCCCCTAGGTCCTTGCAGGCCCAGCTGCCTGGTGCTTTCTGCAGGCAGTGCCCACCCAGCCTTGCTTCTGCCACAGCGTGTGGCCCCATGCAGACCCAGCCACCCGGTTCTTTCCGTAGGTGGCACCCGCCTGGCCTTGCCTCCACTGCTGCTCTTGTTCTTTACCTCCTTAACAAATTTAAAAGAAGCGAAAGGAGAGATTAGCAAGCGAAAGGGGTTCGATACTACTCATCACTCTGAAGTCCAATGTTCTCCTGGCTAGCTTGCTAAAAAGATGTAACCCAAAGACCTCCCAATTCCCCGATCTGAGGTTCTGGGCCTCCCAATTCCCCGATCTGAGGTCCTGGGCCTCCCAATTCTCCAATCTGAGGTTCCTGGCCTCTCTGACCCCAAAGAATGGGAAAGGGGTGGTGAGTTTGCCATTTGAACAATTATTGTGGGCCCAAAGAGTTTTGCAGAGAGTGATTTATTAGACAGAGAGAGAGAAAAAGAGAAACAGCTTTCACACTGCCATGGGAGGGGATCCAGAAAAGGATTCTGTATAGGGAGGGAGCAGTGGGATTTTAACCCTTGAGTTATTCCCTCCCCATTCATGTTCTCATCCAATGAGAGGAGTTTTTTCAAACTTCCTCTGGAGTGATTGATCTTTGACTCTGATACTGGATTGGCTGCTTGGTCCACAACAGGCCCCTCCTCCCAGAGCTTTCAGTGGGCTTTTTGGACAAGGAAGCCCACCTGGATTTTTCCACCTAGCCCACACACAGGAAACCTAGACAAAGAACTTTACAATTGAAACCCCTCTGTTTCCCAGATGGAGGGGGTGGAGCCGGAAAACTCCTGCGTTTGAAACCCTGCCCCTTGAAGACCTGGAAAGAGTCCCTCAATCTCTCTCAAGTTCAAAGTTCAACAGATCTCTGGAGCAGGAGCAAAATGTCACCAGTCTGTTTGCTGAAGCACAGCATGTGTGACCTTTACTCCAATTTGCAATAAGTTCATCGCCCTCTGAGACCACTTCACGCACTCCATTGTCCGTATCACTATCAGCCTTTTGATCACAACCATTTAACAAGTCTCCAGGATGTTTCAAACTTTCCCTCATCTTCCCATCTTCTTCCAAGCCCTCCAAACTGTTCCAACCTCTGCATGTTACCCAGTTCCAAAGTTGCCTCCACATTTTCAGGTATCTTAATAGCAATGACACACTTCTCTAGTGTGAATTTTTTGTATTAGTTTTTTTCTTACACTGTTGTAAAGAACTGCTTGAGACTGGGTAATTTATAAAGAAAGGAGGTTTAATTGGCTCATGGTTCTGTGGACTGTACAGGCTTCTGCTTCTAAGGAGGCCCCAAGAAACTTACAATCATGGTGGAAGGCAAAGGGGAAGCAAGCACTTCTTCACCTGGCAGGCCAGAGAGGGCAGGGAAGTGTAACACTTTTCAACAAGCAGATCTTGAAAGACCTCTGTCACAAGAATAGCAAGAAGGAAGTTCACAACCAGGATTCAATGACCTCTCACCAGGCTCCTCCTCCAAAACTGGGAATTACAATTTGACATCAGATTTGGGAGGAGACACAGAAATAAACCATATCAGAGCTGTTCTTCAGAAAGATGTGGGAGCTGTTCTTCAGGATGCGGCTTTACCCTAGAAGGGGCAGGTCATTGTGATTTCACATCTCTTCCAGATCTGTATTACAGAAGTTTTATTCTAGACACCCACTTCTAAAAGGTCTGCAGCACCTTGCTCCTACTAGCACAAACTCTACACTCTGCATGGCAGATTTAGATTACTGGGTTCTGATTTCCCCTGCCCAGCTGACTTGTGAAGTAGAAATTCCAGAGCAGGAAAGACAAAGGAAAAGACCAGGATAACATTACTTATCCAGCACCTACACATGGACCAAAGATGATAGTCTATGACCAGAAGACCATGCCCAGCTCTGGAGAGATTCTGCCAGTGAAAAGACAGTGCGTAAGGGCTGCTGGTACTGCAGTTCTGCCTGATGGGACTCCCTATTTACAAAAGAGCGTGAAAAACTTCATGCCAAAGGACATTTTTAAATGACAATATAATTTGCATTTGTGTCCCTGTACAGATAACAGCAAGTTGTAATTTCCAATGTTGGAGGAGGAGCCTTGTGGGAGATGACTGGATGTGGGGGGGGGGGTAGTATTTTTTCTTTTCTGTTCTCAGGATAATGAGTGAGTTCTCAGAAGATCTGGTTGTTTTAAAAGTGTATAGCACCTCCTGCTTCATTCGCTTCCTCTTGCTCCAGCCAGTAAGATGTGCCTGCTTTCCCTTTGCCTTCTGCCGTGATTGTAAGTTTCCTGAGGCCTCCTCACTCATGCTTCCTGTACAGCCTGCAGCAAAGTGGCCAATTAAACCTCTTTTCTTTATCGGTTATACAGTCTCAGGTAATTATTTACAACAATGCAAGAAAGGACCAATACACATGTCAACATTAACCTCTTTCAGTTAAGTAGAAAATCGTATTAATTAATAGATATGTCTGCTGTTATTTAAGATGTTGCTTTTTAACTTATTTTTAGTTCCTATATTTTCTTGTTAATCACTAAGGACATTGTCAAAACCATGGGAGGTCTTGGAGAAAAAGAATTAACAGAAAACTGGTAGGTCCATGACACAAGTTTATCTTTTCAAAAAGAATCAAATTCAAGTTTCATGGATTTTTCTCAATTGCATTTCTTTCTCTGTTTTATTTCCACTATAATCTTCCTTATTTCCTTCCATCTGCTGTTTGGCATTGAGTTTGCTCTTCTTTTTCCAGTTCTGTAAAGTGGAAGGTTAGGTTATTGATTTGAAACATTTCTTCTGATGTATACATTTTATGTTATCAATTTCCCTTATCTCTTCGCTAAGGCACTTGAAGCTGTGACCTTCTCAGAAAGTCATCCTTCAGTGTTGACAGACTCCATAGATTTTGTCATCATGAAAACCTTACACTTTGTCACAGAGCTGGTATGGTCTTCCTGAAGATGAAAGCTTGGATTTTAGTCATTCTATGTTTTGCCTTCCCCCGCCACCCCGAGATGGAGTCTCACTCTGTCACTCAGGCTAAAGTGCAGTGGTGGGATCTCAGCTTACTGCAAACTCCGCGCCTGGATTCAAGTGATTCTCCTGCCTCAGTCTCCTGAGTAACTGGGACTATAGGTATACTCCACCACGCCCAGCTAATTTCTTTTTGTATTTTCAGTAGAGATGGGGTTTTGTCATTTTGGCTAGGCTGGTCTCAACTCCTGATCTCAGGTGATCTGCCCACCTTGGTCTTCCAAAGTGCTGGGATTACAGGCGGGAGCCACAGTGCTCAGCTTCTCATTCTATGTTGTATCTTATTACAACATAGTAAATAAATTTGTGTATATCATGAAGGTGATTACTGCATTTTGAGAATGGATATGAAATAGGGACACCAGACATATTCCTGATGCATAAAGCTATAATTCATCAGAAACAAAGGGGCCATAGAGGCTGCCATTCCACCAGAACAGAATGTGTGAACTAACCTTTCTTGTAATAAAGCAAACTTTCCAATTCTATCCTAAGAACTTTCCTTCAGAGTCTCTAGAAGTGTTAGCACTCTCCTGCATGCAAAGGAACATTTTTTTATGATAATGCAACATTTAACATGAACCTAATAGATATGCGTTCATTATTATACCAACAGGTCCATAAGAAACTGCAAAAGAAAAACACAATGTTTGATTACTATAAGGATCTTGATAATAATTTCTTGAATTTTCCTTAAATTTGAATTTTATTTTTAAAAGTTGAGATGACAAATAAATTGATAAGCAGACTTTCTCACAACATTGAATGACAAATATTTTCTCTTTAATGAAATCTAAAGAAATTCATATTTCTCAGGACTTGCCCCAACAGAAGAAAAATTAGAAAAAAACTTTGAAAATAATTTTAAAAAAGCACAATATGCCAAATTTATGGCAGATAACTAAAGGACTGCTAGAGTGCCTATAGTACTTTAAAAAATCAAATAAATAAGTTAAACTTCCTCCTTACTGAATTAAACAAAGAGAAAAAAAAAAAAAACCCAAAGCAAGGAAACCTAAGAAAGCTTAATGATAGCAGAAAAAAATAAAACAGGGAGTAGAAAATAGGCAAAGTCAATGAAACCAAAAATTAGTCATTTGAATGGATCAGAACATGGATAAACATTTATCCAGTCTGACAAAAAAAAATGAAAGAAAAATCAAATTACAAAAATCAGGAACAAAAGAGACGTTATTATTATTATTATTATTATTATTATTTGAGACAGGGTTTCTCTCTGTTACCCAGGCTGGAGTACAGTGGCATGATCTCAGCTCACTGCAGCCTCCATCTCCGGGGTCCAAGCAATTCTCCCACCTCAGCCTCCTGAGTAGCTGAGATTACAGGGTCACACCACCATGCCCATCTAATTTTTGCATTGTTAGTAGGGATGGGGTTTCACTATGTTGGCCAGGCTGGTCTCAAACTCCTGACTTCACGTGATCTGTCCATCTCAGCCTCCCAAAATATTGGGATTACTGGTGTGAGTCACTTCGCCCAGCTGAGACATTATTATTGTCCTTACTGAAATCAAAAGGTTTATAATGGAATCCTTTGAACGACTGTATGCCAATAAGTTAAATAAGTTGGATGACATGGTTGGGGAAGGAATTAAGGAAAGTCCGGGAAAGGTGCTCTAGAGAAATGCATGGAGCCTGCATGGTGTATCCTAGCTCAGCAGTAGTCCTGGCCTGTGGGGAGGGAAAGAGACAGGGAAGTCAAGATCTAGAGCATTCCACCATCACCTGGGCCTGAGGGAAGCTGTGATTTCAAAATTTAGATTCCTTGACTATCATGAGTTCTCTATAGAGTTATAATCACCTCAGTTCCCCTGGTGTAATTATTGCCTCTAAAAAATGAGAATTGATTGCTTTCACAAACATAGTCTGAGAAATATGCTTCTATATATTCCATTATGTGTAAACATTGCTATTATTTTACTTTCAATCTATACTATAATTTTTCCTTAGTACTATAAAACACAAAGTCTGTTGACTTTAATGTACTCAAGCTATGCTGATTGACGATTGACTTAGTGATACACATATACCAAGGTATGTTATGTAGATACACAGGCTTTGAAAAATGCACTGCCAATGGGAAAAAAGAAAATACATAAGGTCCACATTGCACTACACTTTCCCCAGCCTGTTTGGTCCCCAGCCACCATGATATACTAGTTTTTTCCTTAGAATCATTGAAGTAAATGGTTAGCAAAGGGAGTAGCCTGTTATTTGTGTTGTACAACAGTGACATTTTTAAAAAATGAAAATCCTGCATGAACTAATTTACATATGTAAAAATACTTGACACTGAGAGCAATTTTTAAAGTCACACACCCAAGTGTTTGTTCACTCTAAGGCCTCATCTGCTAGAAGAAGGCAGGTAGGGAAGCTGAAGATGAGACAGAGAGGGAGGAGTCAGGGGATTTCATCTAAGAGTCCATTCCTGGTGACTGCATGAGTTGCCCTCAACCCTGGGATACTGGTTTCTCTGGGAAGTCTGTCAAATCCAACTTTCCATGATGACTTTTCAGAAAGGAGGGCCAAGTGTTTCTTTTCAAGTTTAAGGTAACATCGGATAAGACTTACTTATCATGATTTTTAAAAAAATCCAGTGTTTTAAAAAAAATCAGTGCCTTAATCTGACATACGTCTTTTTTCTCTGTGTGGATTCCAGCGTAAGCACCTTATAAATGTGAGTGATATTTATGATTGAAAGCACACAAGAATCAGAATAATTGGAACACATGCAAAAATTCGTAGTCACTTAAAGGAGATGGATAGAAATAATCGCTCCTTTTCCCCTTTAATTATTAACAGGATATATTTACACATTAAATCTGAAAATAAATTGTTCAAGGTATTGACTTCCAGGAAATCTCTCGTTAATTATCTAAATGGTATGCCTTTGAAAAGCTTAAGCAAATTTAAAAATTCTAGTGATCTGCCCAGGCTTCACGATATTTTCCATGATGTAACAAACCGAGCTCAATATTTGCAGCTGTGTAGATAAGGGGAAGGATTCACGGTTCATCATTTACTAGTTATAAAATATTAGGTAAGTTGCTAGACTCTTTTCATCTATAACACTCATGTACAAAGTAAAGATTACTGATTTAATTCACAGCAGAATTTGGAGTAATGCAGATAGAAGGATGGCTAGAAAATTATAGATTTAGGCAGATTTGCATACACAAAATTGGAACAGCTGTTCTTGTTCTTACCATTAAGCACTGGGCTGAGGCAAGCTACCAACCTTGGTTGAAGACATGAACTTCAGGTGCCTTTCAATGGAGCAATGCAAGGAGAGCCGGAACTGAAGTGAGGAAGCGGGCAGCAGAGGCATGGCATGTGGAAGAAGTGGGCATCCACAGCAGGAGGCTGGTAGCCACTCTTGATGTGCAATTGCCTTTACATAGAGGATAGTTATTTGGTAATCGAGTTTACAGTGGTCATAAAATCCAGGTAAGCTAGGAATGCTTTTCCGTCTCAACATCCAAGAAAAATCCTTGTGTAACCCTGCGTAATGTTGAGATAGGATGCTCCATGTGTGAAAGGAGCAAACACATTCCTCATGTCTGTTTTGGAAAGCAAGTAACGTCATCTTGTAGAGAATCTCTTTTCAAAAGGAAAAAACATAATGCATTACTGGGTGAACGTATGACTTGCTGTGGCAATGTTTAACATGCTTAACTCTGTCCAGGTGTGCTCGGCTGAGAGAAGGCGGTCTGAGCATGGTATGCCTGGCACCACGCCACTCAGACCTGAGTTTCTCCTATACAAGTCCACTTTTGAATCTCTCCATGCCCTTGATGTAATGAGTAAATTGTTACCGATGCAGATGGAGTGCCATCAAGATCTGGAAGTCCCTCAGAGGTGACCAGATGGCTTCCTCTCACCTTTTAGTATTTAATGATGGTCCTTGGGCATGCTCCAGTGACTAAAAAAGCAAAGCAAAGTTTGAGAAAATAACTTTTCTACACCAATTTAAAAAGGAAGTACCAAAAGACAATCTACCTAAAGTATTTGTACTTCTTTTAAGTTTTTTTTTTTTTGCTTGAACTTAAGAATAAAATGTGTCCCAAATATTTTGTTGAGGGGTTTCCTTTGGTAGGTGTAACTGATCCCCAAATCCTTTCCAGTTCTTAATTGTATCAACTGATGACAGGCTGCCGGCAGAAGGTCACATGAAAGTAGCAATATTGAGTAAAAGTCTGATAAAATTGCCATCTTCCTTATTGTGTTAACATATCATTTGTACTCAGAAGAACATTCTGTCAGATAAACTGCCCTAGAATTCTTGGTGCTGCTGTTTGTCTCTATTTTATTTGGAGAACAAACTTTTAACATCAAGAAGCATTTGTTTAAATGTCTCTGAAGGCCGTATTTTGAGCTGCGGGTGGGTCATCAAGAGCTGTGGTTTGGTGTCGTGGGGAGATGTGTAGGCAGGTGCTTCTGTAAAACGGACAAATGCATCCTAGAGGCCTAAGTGGCATGTCTGACTGTGGAATTTTCTATTTTATCTTTGCAAGTATGTAATTTATTCTAAATGGTTAATATTGCATGGTTATTTAGGCAAGCTGTTGCATGAGCAGGTATTTTTTTTTTAATTCTTATCTCTTTTCTTCCATCAAGTAATTTGTGTTTTATCAATCAGTCATTAGTTCTACTACTCAATAGACTTGTAAAAACATATTCTCCTTGGGTCTGGTGGAG
The DNA here is from genome assembly GCA_004027835.1 of Alouatta palliata. Taxonomy (NCBI): domain Eukaryota; kingdom Metazoa; phylum Chordata; class Mammalia; order Primates; family Atelidae; genus Alouatta; species Alouatta palliata. Next base: position 14,617 of record PVKV010027497.1, on the reverse strand, counting down.
GCACTGGAAACTCTGAAATGAATAACGTAATTCCTGCCCCCAAAGCTGTGCACTATCTTGCAGGATCACAGTCCAGTGATGTTATGTTGATAAGACAGTGATAGGATCCTCTGCTTTGGACTCTAGAGCTCAGTCTTAGGAGTACATATTGGGGACGAAGCTGAGAAATGGAAATTGGTGAGTGAGGTTGAGGGAAGACTTCTTACAGGCCTATTAGGTTGATGCAAAAGTAATTGCAGTTTTTGCCATTGCTTTTCTTTTCTTTTCTTTTCTTTTTTTTTTTGAGACGGAGTTTCGCTCTTGTTACCCAGGCTAGAGTGCAATGGCGCGATCTCGGCTCACCGCAACCTCCGCCTCCTGGGTTCAAGCAATTCTCCCGCCTCAGCCTCCCGAGTAGCTGGGACTACAGGCACGTGCCACCACGCCCAGCTAATTTTTGTATTTTTAGTAGAGACGGGGTTTCACCAGGTTTCACCATGTTGACCAGGACGGTCTCGATCTCTTGACCTCGTGATCCACCCGCCTCGGCCTCCCAAAGTGCTGGGATTACAGGCGTGAGCCACTGCGCCCGGCGCCATTGCTTTTCATTTACACCAACCTAATAGATTTAGTCTCCAAAAAGCAAGGAGGAGTTAAACAGGCCAGGAGTGGTCTTGTGGAGAGAGTTCTGGGCTAACAGAGAGATTAAGATTTTGACAGAAAGCAGGATAAGTTTAGAAAATGCTCACCTTTTGGGTATGGCAAAAATATATTGTGCAATCATGGTGAAAGCAGAAGGTGAGACAAACTCACATTTAAAAACTGGGTATCCTAAAACCTAGTAACATACAGCACACTTGTTCCAATTTTTTGCGTGTAATTTTTTGTGTGTACAAAAATAGAATGAAGACAGGGAAGGCAAAGTTATTGACTCCAAGCATCAAATCTTGGAGGTGTTTAAAGGGCATGAGATTCAGAACACAGCTGAAGGTAGGAATTTTGGGGAAGAGGTGCAGTAACAAGTATTTGGAGAAAGGAAACAAAAAGGCAAAGGAGAAAGATTTTCAGTAGCGCAGGGGGACACAGGGCATTTTCTCCAGGTAACTTCTGCTCTTTCTGCTGTGTGGCTTGCAGCAGGAGTGGGAACACCAGTGCATTAGTAAATCTCAGGACCAGAGGCAAGCAAAAGCATCATTAAGACATACTGGGGCTCACTGGAGGGAAAGAATAAACATCCAGCACTCCAGTTCTGTCCAAAGCGTGATTTCCTCCTGGAGCTTCCAGCCGCCCATGCAGAGCCATAGGACGTGCGTCCTCAACAGGAAACGCATCAGAACTCGAGGGGCAAAAACTGTTTAGGGGGTGCAGGGAGATTTAAAAAGTACTATTTTTTTCTGGACGGGACTATGGGAGGGGTAGCGGGAGGGAGGGTGGGGGAGGGATAACGTGGGGAGAAACGTCAGGTATAGGTGATGGGGGGATGGTGGCAGCAAACCACCTTGCCGTGAATGTACCTATGCAACGATCTTGCATGATCTGCACATGTACGCCAGAATCTAAAGTACAATAAAAACAAAAGAGAGAGATTTTTTAAAAATGTACATACAAGTTGCGGGCAGTGGCTCACGCCTATAACCCCAGCACTTCGCGAGGCTGAGGTGGGAGAGTCGCTTGAGCCCAGGAGTTTGAGACCAGCCTGGGAAAAATGGCGCAACTCGATCTCTACAAAAAATACAAAAATTAGCCAGGCATTGTGGTGTGTGCCTGCAGTCCCAGATACCCAAGAGGCTGAGGTGGGAGGATCACTCGAGCTAGGAGGAGGAGGTTGCAGTGAGTCAGGATGGCAACTGCACTCCTGTCTGGGTGACAGAGCCAGATCCTATCTCAAAAGATAATAATAATAATAATAAATAAAAATTTTTAAAATATAAAAAGTACTATTTTTTGGCATAAAACACGCATACACACACATATATATATTTATATATCCAATTCATTAACATATAGTTGATCTGCGTTCTCAAATTTATATGGGTTGAGGCCATCAAGAAAACATATCTAAAAGGCACCCTTAAGGTGACTGAAAAAGTGATTGAAAGAAACAGCTGTAGAGAAAGTGGCTGGAACCTGAAGGTTGGTCATGTCTTTGTGAAAGACAACAGTCAGGAAATACTTGTTGTTGGTAATTGTATTTGTCAGAGTTCCCTAGAGGGACAGAACTAATAGGATATACATACAGGAGTTTATTAAGGGGGAGTGAATCATATGATCACAAGGTGAAGTCCTACAAGAGGCCATCAAGGGACCAGTCCTAGTCCCAAAACCTCAAAAGTAGGGAAGCCGACGGTGTAGCCTTCAGTCTGTGGCCAAAGGCCCCAAATCCCCTGGCAAATCATGGGTATAGGTCCAAAAGTCCAAAAGCTAAATAACTTGGAGTTTGATATTTGAGGGCAGGAAGCATCCAGCACGGGAGAAAGATGGAAACCAGAAGACTAGCCAATCTAATCTTTCCGCATCCCTCTGCCTGCTTTTATCATTTGTTTTCCCCAAGAGCCAAGAGGGAAGCACAAGAAAGGCTAACAGGGTGGGGGCTGCCAGTGTCAGGGAGAAAGAGGTCCCCTCCAATGTGGAGACAGATGTCGGCATGAGAGTGAGCAAAGCCCCAGATGAGAGGCCAGTGGATGGCATTGCCATTTGAGTATTTCGGAAAACTGGCTGGTGAGTGCCCATGCAGTCCTATGAATGGCAAGACTCTAAACTCAGTGGAGCCCCATTCATCCCTTTGTACAAAATCTCTCTCCTCAAGTGGTTTTTGAAATTCCCACTGGTGCATATTTTCACTCACAATGCTGGCTCAGGGAATCCTTCGGCTTGGAGCTGAGAGAGTTGCCTTGGACCATGTCTTCCCCTCCACCATCACAGGCCGAGGAAACAGTGGAACTTAACATCTGTCCAAGGCCCCATGGGGCTGAAACACCCCTATCAGCAGACCTGCACCATCCTGAGAAGCTTGGATACGCTCATCTGCAGGACCTGTGGTCTATCTGTGTGCATGTTCCTGTGTGCATGTAGCCACATGCTAGCTGGGTTGATGGTCTGGTGCTGCTACCTTGAGGGAGTGAGCCCCTTCATGCTGTCCTGGAATGATAAAGGACTTCAGAATCAAGAGTCATGCATGGAGCCTCCCTATGCACACACATGTCCCATGGCACCTGCCAGGCGAAGATTTTATGTCAGCTGTTTTATGTGTGTGTACGAGAGAGAGAGAGAGACATGTGTCCCTTAATGATGGGGATGTGTTCTGAGAAATGTGTTGTTAGCTGAACATCATACTGTCCTTACACAGACGTAGAGGGTACAGCTCACTGCCCGCCTAGGCTAGGCATATTGGTCCTAGACTACAAACCCGTGTTGCCATGACTGTACTGAATAGTATAGGTAATTATAAAACTATAATGAGTATTTGTGTATCTAAACCTAGAAAAGGCATAGTAAAAATATGGTATCATAGTCTTATTGGACTGCCATCCTGTATGTGGCCTCTCATTGACTGAAACTTTACTGTGTGGCATATGACTGTATCTATCTATCTATCTACCTATCTACCTATCTATATATATACACACGTGTGTGTGTGTGTGTGTGTCTGTGGGGGGGTAGGTGGGTGTGTATGTGTATGTGTATATATATATATACACACACACACATATATATGTGTATGTATACATAATATGTATGTGTGTATATGTGTGTTTATATATGCGCACCCACCCACGCACCCACCCATATATATGGAGAGAGACAGAAAGACAAGACAGAGAGAAATTTTAAAGAATTGGCCCACACTATAGTGGGGCTGAGAAGACTACATTTTGCAAAGTAGGCCCACAGGCTGGAGACCCATGGAAGAATTGCAGTTTAAGCCCAAAGACTGTGGCCGAATTCCTTCTTCTGGTGGCAGGCGGTCTTTCCATTAAGGCCCCCACTGCTGGGCCAAGGCCCACCCATGGTAAGGTGGGTCATCTGCTTTCCTGAAAATCTCCTGAGTTAAAGGTTTATCTCATCCAAAAAAAATCCCTTTGCAGCAGCATCTACAACGATTGACCAAATCTGAGAACTGTGGCCTAGTCAGGCTGACACATCACTTTAACCCCATGACCTCCATGCTGAAAAGGGGCCTCTGCGCCCTCCAGAGCTCCGTGGCTGAGCTGCCCTCGCTGCACCTGACCCCTGCCCCTCACTCTGGAGTCTGCCTTGGATGCCCTGTCCACCTCTATAGACGACTGGCCCCTTCTTGTGTCAGGCTCCTTCTGAGCTGCACAGCCACATGGCTGGATATCTATTATATGACTAACGTGCTGTCATCAATGGAAATGTAAGATGTGATTCATGTTTTCGTCACCCTGGAATTCGAAGAGCATTCTTGTGTTGTCATAGCAAAAGCTCTCACAGAGCAGCAGGTGGCCAAGTCTTGAGAGTTTTGGAGAAGAGAAGGGATATCTGAGAATTAGTCACCTTAATTTTTACTTCAGGTCTATTTAAATTATATTTTCAGGATCGGTTTGTCCACTTTTTACTCATTTTGTACGATGTTTATAATGCAGATTCTAACGGTTCTTCCAGTTTCATACTGAGGGTCCTAGGCTTGGAACAAAGAGCTTGGCATCAGACGCAGCTGCGCCCCTTCCTCAGCTCCCATCTGAGCGTGTGGCTTAACCCTCCAAGCCCCACTCCAGACAGAATGTGGTGTGAAGGTGAAGGGCTAGCAGGTTCTGCACACTGCACAGGGCCTGCTGGGTGCTGACCTGATCCAAGCCTTGGGAGGATTCTATGGTTGTCCCGTGGTGCCCACCTGTGAAAGAAAAAGAAATCTCAGGATGCCAAACTCACTAAGCCCAGGGAAAAAGTCAAGCTGGAAACTGCACACAAACTGCCTCCCATTCGGTTCATAAACATGATGTTTACAAAGTTAAAAAGCTACCTATTTCCTTCACAAGTTGCCCACCAGGAAATTCCTTGTGGGCCCCAAAATCTTTACCCTAAAACAATTCTGTGACATTTCTCCAGGCAATGTAAATGGACAGATCCTCTTCACAGGTGCAGGGCAAAGGACAGGACTCAGTCATCACTCTGCCCCCCTGAGACAAATGCATGTGTGATGGCTCCTCCGCCCTGTTGCTTACGTTGTCTTACCTAAGGATGCGATACACTGGGCCAGACCAAAGCATGCTTGACTATTCCTCTACCCCTCTCTCACATGAAAATAAGGCTGATCAAAGACTCAGAAGGATATAGCTATTTTTCTCTTATCCACCCACACATTTTAAACATTTCCTTCTTGTCCTCCAATATCTGCCCTTTCCTCTGTAAATACTGAAGCTCTCAAAATCATCTTTGGAGAAAGGCATAGATCTATCTATCTCCCTCGTGTGGGAGCTTAACTTTGGCAAATGAATCTCCCAAAATAATTGAGACTTGCCTTGGTCATGTTCTTTTATTTACATACCTCACAGAAGTTTGCAAAGATGCCAGGAGATATATAAAAATGGACTGCCTTTATGCCTGGCACATTGTAATGGTTTTATGAATTATATTTACTTATAAACCTATAACTATGGACCATGCCCAAGGGTAAATTGTTTAAAAATTAAGGAAGGTTTTTAATATGTTTACAGAAAGGTGTCATGTGCTTTTCATGAAGGCATCTTTGAAAGCTTATTTATATCAAATATTAATTTGTTTTGATATTCCTTAAACCCCAAAGGGAACGAATATTTGATAACTGCCCTTTTACATAGGAGAGCCATTTCTTGATCTCATCAGGAAATGCACTCTTGTCACTTGTCTTGGAGGCCAGGAAGGCAAAGGTGATCATTCTTTGCCTGTGTTTCTCTACCATGTAGCTCAGAGCTGGAAAACAACATAAGTATTTAGAATACAATGAAACAAAACATATTCCCTGAATGAAGACTAGCAAGTGTACCTGTAACGCTGACATGTGTTCACAGTAGAGACTGCCCTCATCATCAGGAAACCACCCTTCATCTCATGAGCTCCTGTTCCGTGTTCACAGGAGCTCAGGGTTTTGTGCTGTTGCTGGCTTTGTGTTTTAATCATGCATGGCAGGAATAAACACAGGCCATTCTAATAGCAATTTCAAAGCTCCAGCTCAATATTCTGAGACCTCCCACAGCACATTTGAATTAATGGGTTTTGTTTTGAGGACAAAAGCAACTAGAAAGACCTTCTCTGGCCTAATTAAGACCTTTTCTCATTTACAGTACAGTCTCTTTTTAAAAGGGTGACTATTTCTCCTGCACTCTTCAAAATTTACAACCAAAGCAAAGAGGTTGTTCACTGCGCACTCCCTTTGCTAAGCGTAAGCATGCCTCCCAAGCAGATGATAGGGAGAAAGATGGCTGGAAGTTGCTTCATGTGGAAGGTATTTCCTTGTGGACATTTTTATTTTAATACAAAGCATCACCCCGCATATTCCATGCCTTCTAACAGCCGGCTGGCAGGTTTGGGCCATGAGTGATGGGTATGCATCCCTTCTGAGTCCCTGTGCCCCCTGTTTTATCCACAGAATATTCTAACAGACTCCCTCCTTATATCTAGTACACTGGCAACATGTGTTGCTGAAATTGCCAAGAATGATCCTAATCCTTAGCAGAAGGGAGAGGGTGATGGGAATTTGTATGGAGTCAGCACACTGTTTGAAAATTCCTAGAGCTGGCCCTAAGATCTTTGGGCTGAGCCTCACATGATGGATGTGGACACTTAGACCGAGAGTCTTCAGACCCACTGTGCACACCCCACTCTCCTGTGACCCTGGATGAGAAATCCAGCACCTCTGTGCCCTATCCCGTGTTTATATAAGGGACTTTGAGTTAGACAATCTCTGATGTTCCTGATTATTTTAGCCTCTGTTTCTAGGACAAATTATTTTTAACTGCTGCAGAAAACTTATGACAAGAAGTCTTGTGCATTCCTTTTTATTTTCAGTGCCAGGTTACTCTGGTTCTAAGGCAAGCGAGGCTGTTCTTGACGTATCAGCCCTGGGTCCTTACTCTGCAGGTCTCAGTTACTAGCAGGGTTAATGACAGCAAGTTGTTCACCCTTGGTGCCTCAGTTTCCTCATGGAAAGCTGAAGCTGTCCTGGGACCTGCCTTCTGTGGAGGTTGGGGAAAAGGGAGGCATCTGCAGTGGTCACTGGTTCGTTTGCTGCCGGCCCTCTGAGTGCAGGAGAACCCATCTCACATCTGAAACCTTCTCATGCCTCAGCTGCCTGATTTCCTCCTGGGCACGGCCTGTGGAGGGCAGGAGAAGCTCCCCTGTGTTTTGACACCGCTCCACTTCTCTCATTCCTGGAACAAGTCAGACCCCAATTGCCAGCGTGCACAGCTATTTTTCCTTTAATCAAGTTCACTTTCAATTACATTCTATCTTGACAGTTTGAAAGCTAACTACCAAATCAGAAAGTAGTTTTGGAATTAATGGGAAGTGAGAAATTGTGTCAGCTTGGGAAGGTGAGATGATTTATGAATGCAGAGCCGCTCAAAGGGCAGGAGCTCCGAGTTCCTCCTTCAAGACCATCCCTGTGACACCGCCGGTCACCAGAAACAGTGATCACTTTTTAATGACCAGCAGGTTTCCTGTTGTTGAATTTGATTCAACTTTGATTTTTATTTACTGAAGGTCGAATTAGGGCTCTGCAGGAGAATGGGAGATGGATTAGGACGCACACGACCGTGATCTGGAGTTTGTAGGTCGCTCACGTGTGTGTTCTCTTCCCGGTTTGACATCTGAGGAGCGGTGCTGGGCAGACGGGTTCCATAATGATGCCCCACAATTAAAGCACTCAGTTAATTGGCAGCCACTCAGCCTCCCATGGCAAATGGCCTTGGGCACACCTCAGCGTTCAGAGTCCTCTTGTAACCTTTGTTTAGATTGAGGCAGACAGAGGCAGGATGAGAACTGAGCAGCTCACAGGGTCAGAAGATTGGGTCTGTGTCCCTCCCTCCAAGTTCTGGAAGCTGCCTCTGTGAGTGTGGGTGTGGACTTGAGAGTGAGCCCTGTGTGCACACATGTGCTTGTACACATGTATGTGTGTGCAAGTGTGCCGCTGTGCGTGCGCCTGCATTTTCCAGCAGGCCTAATCTCAGTTGGGCACCTGCTTGCCCACTGCCCATTGCCCACCTGTGTTCCACAAGGGTAGCAGGACACTGTGCTCAGGATGGATACATGTGGCTGACTCCCTGTCCAGGACACTCTCATCAAATTCTGAGACTTCCAGTGTTCCCCTGATTTATTCCTGAGATTCCTCTTACATTGCAGAGGGAGACCACTTTCCACCATGCAGAACCCAGTTCCTCCCCTTAACCAGTCATCTCTCTTTAATTTCAGTTCCTTCCCTGCAAACAAATGTGTGATGTGAAGGGGGAGGGTGATTCTGTCGTGTCTTTCTTTGTGCAGACCTTCCTCTGAGTTTGTCAGCCACGTCAGGCTTAACCCCTGGTAGAGTTGCTACTTAGAGAGTTTGGGGTATTCCTTTCACTTCCTTTTCTGATTTTCCTCCTTGCTGAGTCTTCAGATGTCTAGCCTGTAAGTGACTCTTCCCCTCCACCACCTCCAGTGGGTCAGGGGCTTTGTCCCTCCTTGAGTGTGGAAGCCCAGAGCCTGACTCCACAATTCCAGCGAGCTCGGAGACCTGCCAAACTTTGTGGTGAAGGAACTGTGGCTACGTGGATATGGGTGGAACTGTGGCTACGTGGATATGGGTGGAACTGTGGCTACGTGGATATGGGTGGAACTGTGGCTATGTGGATATGGATGGAACTGTGGCTATGTGGATTTGGAGCAAAAGCGATCTCAGCCATGAACTTCTCTCCAAACAGCAGGCCTGAGGTTGCAAAGTGTTCGACTCTCCTCTCAGGAATTGTGTCTTTTAAAAAAAATCATCAATCAATGTGTCAGGAACACATTTATTGTTTATTTACTAGTTTCATAAACTGCTTGAAATGCTGGAGTAGAAAGACGATGGAAATAAGGCCAAGTTTATAGACATGGGGATATCTGGCCAAGGGGCCTTAAAAGTGGGGTCATTTTAGGGAGAGGGTGGCACAATCATGATGTGATTTAAAGAGGTGGGTGGATTGGAGGAGGAGTTGGATTCTGGGGTACACAAATGCCCTATTCAAATTGCTGCAGCTCCTGTAAGTCCACAAGGGCTCTGGTCTCCCTCTCCTGGCTGGAAATGGCCATTGGCCAACAGGAATAAAAAACAGGCAGAATGCTTTTCTACCAGTCAGACCTGTGGTCTTAAAGCTCAGTGTAGACATAAAGCAATGACCCCCTCCTTCTAGAAGGATCTGGGATCATCACTCCACACAACCTTGTATGGCAAGGTGCTGCTTCTTATAGAGACAAGAATACATGGAGGGTCCAGGGAGGTTGACAGAGAGGAGAGTCACACAGGGGCTCCCTCCACTGTCACATGAGATTGCTTGGTGGCCTGGCCTGCCCTCCCCTGTCATATGAGATTGCTTGGTGGCCTGGCCTGCCCTCCCCTGTCACATGAGATTGCTTGGTGGCCTGGCCTGCCCTCCCCTGCACAGAGCAGAGGCCCAGATGCTGGTGTCTGCACTGCCCAGGTAGCAGAGAGTCCACTTTCAAATCTACACTAGAAACACTCCTGCCTCACTCTGTAGAGCAAATGTTGGAGAAGAGCCATAAAATGACTCTTTTTATTTATGTAAGACATATATATATGTGTGTGTGTATGTATGTATCTTCTCTCTATGTGTGTGTATATATATATATGTCTCTTCTGTCTACATATTCTCTGTCTATATATGTGTGTATATATATATATATATAAAGAGAATATATATATATAGAGAGAGAGAGAGAAAGAGAGAGAGAGAGAGAGGGAGAGAGAACCACCTTGCTCCTATCATGCCCTAGCATATTATTCTCTGCTAAACAGAACTAGGGACCAAGCACATCCTTTAGCATATTTGAATACACACAGCTTTAGATAATGGGCTAACCAGTGATAGAGGTTGACCACTTACCCAAGACAGCGTTTCTAATGAAGGGTCCTTTTCTAGGTGTCTTCAGAGCCCCGTAAGCCCATCGCCACATGGTAAGCACTGATCCTTCAGCTCTGGTGTGTGAATCCCTGAAGCTGGAGGTAAAGGTGTTGGGACAGCATCCTGGGAAACCTTCAGTGTAGTGCTTCATGCTGTGGACTCCAATGAACCACCTACCCCATGCTTTCTGTATTAAATGTCACTTATTAGGTAGCACATAGAATAAATAATCCAAGGATAAAAAATAAAAAAAACAAAGCTGATCCTGCAGCCCCTGTTCAATAGGAAACTATCCCTGCGGAGTTAGGTTTCTGTGACAGCATGTGTCATTCTATTTAGAATGGACTGAGGAATTCAGGATGGTAGCTGAATGACAGGGCATAAGGTACGGCCATTCTTGAGAGAGGATGAGTTCATATGAAGACGGAATCAGGTTCATTGTGGAGAACTAGTAAGAAACAGAAACGTTTGTAGAGGCATTTATGGTTTTAAAACTACAGAAACCAAATGAGTTCAGCTTTCTGAGAACTGGGTTACTATCATGTTTGTAAAGCTGTTAGAATGTGTTTGGCTTTGTTCTTTGACTGTCAAAGCTAAGTGATCCATTCAGACATGAGCAGGTGTCGTGATCTCCAAATGTACTTTCTTTGAAATATGGCATCAAAATCAGGTCGCCTCTTTCCTGAGAACTCCCTCCCATGTGCTTCCTACTAGCAGAGTCACACACTGAAGAGAAACTGTGAAGGCGATTGGTTCTAAAAGTGTGTCTACTTTGATGCTGGTTTAAGTAACAGTGCAAGCGACCGCTTTCTAGATCATTCTGCCATGGTTCCCTCTGCTTGCCAAGGATAAACAGCTTCAACCAGTGTTGTACAAGACCCAGACCATAGACAGTGAGGGATGGAGAGCCTCTAAACTGAACTTGTAATGAAGTTTATCCCATGCCTCCCCATCTCCTACCATAGTAACCAGTGCAAGGACAGGTTGGATATTTTAAAGAGAAAAGTGCTAGCTGTAAATTTTCCAAGTTTGGAAAAGATGATTCTAAGCAAAGCATAGTTGTAGTTGTGGTTTGACTTGGGAAAATTAAAAACAAAACAAAAAAACAAAAAACGAAGCTGATCCTGCAGGCTCTTTTCAACAGGGAACTATCAGCTGGTAGAGAAGACCCCAGCATTCACTCACATGCACGCGCTTCTACCAAAGTGAAATTAATTCTACCAAAGTGTCTACTAATCAAAAGCAACAAACAAACAAAAACAGCGGAACACCGATCAAGAGACAGCGCAGGCTGCTTCTGCTTCCCCAGACGTGTCCACTGCGTCTGACTTCAACAGCAGCACGGCTTCTATTCCAACGGGAAAGTCACCTGCAGTCACTTTGCCTTTTGTGTTCCTCTCTGTCTCTTTGGTGGCTTCAGTCACAGGCACTAATTGGTGCTAATGTGTAGGGCTTGACTGACATCTGGAATGAGCTGCTAAAATGAGAGTTTACTTTAACAAAGATGGGATTGAGGAGAGGTTAGTCCTTTGCTTCACTTCCTAGTGTCAAAAAAATGTGCTAGATTTTGATACCCGCCTTTGTTCCCGACATTGGGGAATTAAGGTCTATGATAAACAGGCATTACAACTTGTTTCAGGAAGTAAGCGGGGCTGGCGTGATGGACGCCGCTGGCTCGCTCTAGGCTGCCATTCAGTAATTGCTGCCACGAGGCACACCGTAAACCCACCTGCCTTCGGCTCTCCTTTTGGACAATGTGCCCTCTTCAGAATCCTCCTGCAAACCCCTGAGCTGATTTTAATAAGTCCCTCGCCATGTCCCCGGGCGAGCTATCTTGGCACTAAATCCTCCACCTTGTACAACCCAGTTGCTTAGGGAACACTTTGCTCCCTCCTCCGTGGTGCTCTGTGATTCTGCGAAGCACTCGCTCAGCCTTGTTCCAGTGACTTGAAGAGGTAATCACATAATTTACTTGAAGCCACGTTAAGTTAGTGTTCTCATCCCCAGGAAAAGGGAAAATGCAACATGATTTAAATCTGCTTTATTCTCAATCTGATTTATTTTAGAAAAAAAATAATCCACCATGATAGGCAGATAAATCTTTCTCAAATTTTGAGTTACAAACTTGTGGCAATCCAATTTATTTGAAATTGAATTATCTAGCCCTCTCTGAATCATTTGGAAAAAGGCGCTCTGCAGGGAAGAAAAAAAAATGTTTCCCTATTTAGGTGTCTGATGGAAAATACATCCCCTAAGTGCTGAGTGAGTGCATAGAAGATGTCCCTTCAATCAACTGACAAAAGTTTGAACTCTGCCCTGTAGGTCAGAGAAACTCAGTGTCTCCGAATGAACTTTTTATGAATGAGCCACTATTTCCTGTGACAACAGACAGATTTGTCTTGGAGGTTAGTAGGGGAAGCTACTGAAAATTCTTGGTAACCTTTCAGCCTCATCTGTGGTAACAGGATCCGTAAAAGATTTACAATTTCTCATCTTTTAAAGCACTGTTGCAGGAACTGCAGCAGCCTCGACCTGTCTCATTGGAACTGTGAATTGATATTATGGGAATAAGCAGAAAACACAAAATAATTTCACAATGACTCACGGATTCCAATGCACGATCACACATGTTATTCATTTGTCCCAGCACGAAGAGGTCATGTTTGAATTATTTAAACCCGGTAGAAAAATATAAACTATGATTTGGCAGTAAACTTGCAACAGTCGTGTCTAGGTTTAAGTAAATGTTCTGGCTCATTTCATCGGCTGAAGAATGTACAAATCTGACATACTGTTGTATGTGGCACTGAGCATGCATGTTTAAAGATACGAAAAGAATGATGGAAATAAGATAGAGTTTCACACACATCAGTACTTTCCAGCACGTGTGCCATGTGCTCTATTCAAGAATTTAATAATTTTATAACTAATAGAACTGTCACTAAATTCATTTTGCAGTGGAGGGACTCCTGAGTCCACATTGAGCCTTAGTGTGATGTGAGACCCTCCAGCATCTCAGAGTTTTCAAAGGTATTCAGAGGGCTTCCTCGGTCGACAGGCACCTAAACAGCTTCTTCTTGCAGTTGCCTCCAGTTTCATGATTTAAATAGCTTGATTTTTAAAACTAAAATCCAGGAAGACCTCATGAGGGTAGAGAGCATTCACGGGACCCCAAAGTGTGGTGATTCATAAAACCACAGGTCCTTTTTCCTCCTTTAGATTTTTCTTAAAATGGAGGAACCTCAGAAAAAAAATTAAAACAGCACTCATTATTGCTGAAGAAAGAGGGAGTGAGGTTTTTATGCGCTCATTTCAGGAAATTTTATCATTCATTTCTCATCTTTCATCCAGTCTTGTGCTTCAGCATCTTCTATCAGTGCACCGTCTTATTCAAAGTGAAGCTATTTCTGTGTTCTTCATGCACTTCCTCCCATTTGCATTATGCCTGTGCAGTGCATTGTGCCACTGTGCTCAGAAATGCCTGAAGTACCTGCAGCAGAGGAGGCTACCGTTTTCCACGGCGGGCCGCTCCTGCATTGTACTGGGCTGCCTTACCAGATTTGCATTCCAACAAGAATTCTCACCGTGTTGAATTCGGCTTCAACATAACTTTGCTATAACTTGGGAGAAATTGTTGTTGCTATTGCCCTAACACTCATCAAAATAAATATATTAATCATATTGGGTATTTTAGTAAAGAAAAGAAAAGAAAAAACAAAACATTATCTTTACTTTAAAAGGTTTGCTCAAAATTAAAGGACAGTTTTCTGAGCCCATTCACTGAAACTTCGCACAGCTGTAACACTAATCTCTCCCTTCTTCTCTAACGGTTCTCTTATTTTCTGTGTGCTACTCAATTCCTCTCAATCCCAGGCACAAGTCCTTCTCCTGAGTACCTTGTGCCAGTGTCTTCAGGGCCTCGTATCTGGGGTTGAAGCACTGGGCACAAATTTGGTCATCCCTAAACACTAACAGAGAAGACAATCCCTCGATGATGATGCCTGGCACAGCTAGACAAGATAGCTCTCTCCCGAATGAAGTGGGCATTTTCAAATGTGTCCAGGCACCCCACAGGGCATTCAGGGTCAATATGGTCTAACTGAAAGTGTCTTCCTTCATTTCTGTTCTGACATGTGAAGAACTTGGAAGTTGTCACTCCAGTTCTCCCAAAAAAAAGTTGAAAAAATCTGTGGCTATTTGTTCAAAAAAAAACTCACAAGAATTTCAAGATAGGGACAGCAGAGCATTAAACCAAGTGTGGGACTCAGAAGTGCAGGATACATCTGAGCATAGGACCCTGTGCAGTTGCATGGGATGCATAGCCAGGAATCAGACTCCACCAACCCAGATGGAAGAAGCACTTTGGTGGCGCTAGACATGCTGGTGGTGATGGTGGTAGTGGTGGTGGTGAGCAGTGGTGTTAGAAGTGGTGGTAGTAGTGGTAGTGGGGGTGGTGGTGGCGGTAGTGGTGGTGGTGGTAGTAGTGGTGGTAGAGGTCGTGGTGGCAGTAAGAATGGTGGTGCTGGTGGTTAGTAGTGGTGGTG